>JAGGAU010008271.1:0-110614 GCA_017657275.1 Termitomyces sp. T108
GTCTCGCCCTCAGTCTCGCCTCGCCTTCCCCGGACCAAGCCCGGACACACACCAGCATCCCCGGACTCGCGCCTCGTATCCCCGGAACTCCGGCGCAACCCCGGAATCCCTCCCACAGCCCGGATCTAACCCTCCTGACCCCCCACAGAGTCAGATTCACCCCCACCAGTCCCGGAACCGACCCCGGACCCCGTAATCACGTAGGACTTCGTGCTTGCAGCCACTTTGAGTCCGCCTCGTAAGGTCTTGCTTAGGAAGAAGCCCCCGCAGTCAACGGAACCTGACATAAACTAGGAAATAAGTGGAACCCAAACTGCCCAACAGATAGCAGAGAAGTCTCACAGGCAGAAGAAGATCTACAAAGGAAGGCAGGAGGTACCCTGTTTGAGCCAAATATGATCCTAAAAGGATACTTCATGAATGGATTCCATGTATTCACTCCATATAATGTAATGAGAGATACCAACGATATCAGCAATGCCAGAAGGCAGGAAGACTGACCCAGCGTGGAAATGGTATATATGGACAGGTCATGTGATAGAAATGGATCTGTAGATGCAATAGCCAGGGCAGGGGTGTGGTTCAGCAGAAATGACCCCAAAAACACAGCACTATGCATACTAATGGCACTAGTCCAGACAAACAATACAGGGGAGGCAATAGCAGTCCTAGGGCCACCCAGATGATATAAAACAACTGCTCAATGAAGATCATGAGTGACTCACAGATAACAATAGACAAACTAATGAAACACCTCTTGAAAAACAAAGATGATGGGTGGATAGGCTCATCAAACAGGAAACTGATGGGAACAATCATAGCCCACTTGAAGACCAGACAGGGCTCGATCGTCTCCAAGAAAGTCAAAGGCCACTCAAATGTAGAAGGCAATGACAGTGCAGATGCTCTGACAGGAGAAGGGGCAAGGAAAGAGGCTCCAGACAAAATAGACTTAATGGTGCATATAAGCTCCCAGGAGCTAAATTAGCTACAATAACTCAATCGATAATGTATAGAGGAATGGTGGAGGTGAAACCAACGCCAGAAAGGAGGAGCACTATAACTCATCTGGATATGACGAGGTGGGCGGTGCATGAGATTAATGGGGAGGCCCTGAATGACGAGAGAATATGGAAGTCTCTGAAGGACAAGGCCCTGTCAAGAGAATCAAGAGCTTTCTTGGAAACTGATGCATAATGCCTACAGAGTGGGCAAATACTGGGAAAACATTAGGAACTAGAAGAATAGGGCTGAATGTCCAAAATGCGATAACCCAGTAGAATCCATGGAACACATCCCTGACTGAATGTGAAGCTTCGGGCCAGAGTATAATATGGGACCTGATCCAAAAACTACACAAAAAAAAAGGAATACAATTCCAGAAGCCTAGCCTAGGAGCACAGCTAGGCTGTGCCCTAATCAAGAGGTCACCGAACTGCAACAAAAAGGGAGCGTCACGGTTCTCATCAATTATAGTCTCAGAAACATCCCGCCTAATTTGGAAAATTCGCTGCGAATGGAGGATTGCACGACAATCAGACCCGGAAAGGATGCTGACGGAACAAGAGATCAGAAGAAGATTGAGGAGAGCAGTAGTCCACAGGATTAAGCTCGATTGCCTGACAACAGATAGATCCCGCCTCGGTAAGATGGCGAGGGATGCAAAAATGGTGCAGGACACATGGCAGAGCTTCCTGCCAAAAGTAGTAGACCCGCTCAAGACGTGGAGAGTAGCAACCGAGGTTTTGGTGAATAATGGCTAAGCCGAGCCCCACACTGAGTGCGTAAAGGCATTTCCTGCGGAGTGGCTCCATTTTGAACTGGCTAATGTGATAAACGTTTATTCTCGACAACCTGTCCCATGGCGTGGAGGTTGACTTTGTGAACTGTCCACAACCCTATAGCGATACCACTAAAAGAGAGAGACAGAGAAGTCAATTTTATTTGTTGATAAGCCAGCAAAATCATATTCTACATGATATACAAAATGTCTAGTTACAAAGCAGGGTTTGCGTTCTGAACTAGAGTCTCAAAGTACGACTGGAACCATGTACCAGCTTCTGGTGCGTTAGTAGCAGCATCACTGGCAGACAGTGTCAGAAATCGTCAGAAGATTAGAAGGAAAAACTTACGCGAGACCACAGTGAGCATCGTAGCGGGGAGAAGATGTGTTGCTGGTCCCGTCGCACTCACCTCCAGGCTTGACCCAGACGATGGAGTCGATAAGAGAGGAGCCGGTGTTGAGAGTGGGACGTGTGCCGAATCCTGCGCCGACAACATTGCACCAGTCACCCCATTGGTCGCGTATGTTTTGTACGCCAGAACGACCTTGATCTACAATGAAATGAGCAGGGAATCCGCTCAAAACAGGAGCAAGAGCATTGATGTAGTGTATCTCGTCGTAATTAGCATTGCCAGAAGTAATGGGGTCAGGAGTCGTAGCACCTGCCACAAGCATTATCTAGGTCAGTGAGATGGGTATAAAGATGCATTCTACGCACTGAGTGCATTATAGTTGGCGACATTAGTAGCTAAGCCACGAACAAAGGACGGAGAACCGGCTTGTTGGTAGAGCTGGCTGAAGAGCTGAGCGGCGGGGGTCAAGTTAGCAGGCCACCCGAGCCATCCGGCATGGCCGGCATCAAGGTACATGTAGACTCCAACGGAGTTCAGTTGTTGCATAGCATACGTGACACCAGACTGTTTCCGATGTGTATGAGCGATGGGATTGGCTCAAAGATTTTAGTATGAAAGACTCGAACCTTGTACGCAGTTTGAGCATTGCTACATTTCGCGACACTCAGGTTAGTCACCAAATTAGCTAACGAATCTGGCTCGATGACTGCGACAACACGGACGTCGGGGTAGGCTGTCAAAGAACCTGATGAATAAAACAAGCGATAGATAAGTGGTCTAAGACTAACCCTTGATCTGTGTGACGAGTTGGTCGATATAATCTTTGTATTTGTTGAGACCATCGTCGGCAATGCTGAACTCTCCGTTGGAAGCCAAAGCAGCACAGTCACGGTCGGGAAGATCATAGACGACAATCTGGACAAGGTACTTGGTATTAGAAGCTTTGCCCTTGGCACTGGCATCGGCGAGGTAGGTGCCAAGATCAGGGACTTTTGCCACTGCGTCGAACCAGATGAAAGTAGGGATATCGGCAATCTTCGAAGCCTTCGCTTTAAGAGTGGCATCAGATATTTCGGCGGCGGCAGCTGTTACTTCGTTGGCGTAATAAGGAGACAAATAGATCTGCGTAGCCAAAGTTAAATCGCGATTCGCAAGGGAGGAGAAGAAAATCACCTGGTACCCAGTGTAAGGATTATCGGCGGCCGGGGAAGAAGGGCTGGTTCCAGGAGAGGTCGTCGTTGTTGTCCCAGAAGTCGAGGTCGTTGTTGAGGTCGGCACAGTAGTGCTGCCCGTTGAAGGGCTGCATACGTCTCAGTCGAAGTTTCGATCAAACACTATGTCATAAACTTACAGGCATTGTGAATAATAGTCGTTGAGGTATGTACAAACAGCTCCTGACACGCAAGTAGTGTCTCCAGCTGTGGAAATTTATCAGCTCAACACTTATACTGTCAAGGAGAGCCACTGCAACGTACTCCAGCTAATGCCACCGCACTGAGCGTAAAGGGGCTGAGCAGCATGAACGAATGGGACCAGCGATATCAAAGCCAACAACGAAGCGTACTTGAACATCTTCAAGAAGGGATTATTCCTGTGATTTTGTTGAACTCGGCATAACCAATGCGACTTTATACGTTCCTGCACCAGCGGTGCAAATTCGGCGTCTCAATGAAGCGGAATCACATCGGGAAAATCGTATTCTTAAGGCGAGTCTGATGGTCACAAGGCAAAGAAAGCGGTTATTTATTTCAAGTTCCAAGTGATGCAAGTTTTGCCTCTGGTCCGGGACAACGTCGGACAGGCGTCCGCTCTAATGATTGGCACATACATAAACTTCCTTTCCGAGCTAGATATCGGTGGCTCTCGACATGATTTTGTCAGGGAGGTAACGAGCCATAAGAACTAAGTCGCGAAGATTTGAGATAAGAAACTTCCCGTTCAATATAATTTTAGCAGCAAAGATTGAGTTGAATATCCTTCAAGGATGAGGGGGATTACCGAGGGCACCACGTGACATTACCGGCCTCGAGAAATTGGTCGCAGGAACGCAACCCTACCATCAATGAGCCTGAATTCCAGATGACATTTCCTAGGAACACGCATGATCAGTGTATTGAAAGAAGCTCTCTAATATTCTGGACATTCCAAACCTGAGCAGGAATTATGACCTGTATCCGAGGAAAATCCACAGTTTTTGTACATTGAAATGACATGGGATTGTAATTGTCTTGGGTGATCCGTTCCTTTCCTGTCAAATGAACGGATCTTACGTGGCTTCTCTTTGCATCAATGAACTGAAACTATAGTGTTTAGCTAGTCTCAAAGTTACGGAGCTATCTTCTGGAAAAATCGGATCGTTCTTGATTTTGTGGGGTCGATGTGTGGTGGAGCTACTATCGCCGAGATTGTTAAACAGGCTCGACAACCTTTGGAGCTATCGGCACTTCAAAATGGATTTCACAAAACCGCAACCGAAATCTTTCCGATGATGGAAAATAAGTACAGAATGTGACCAAAAGTTACGAAAGTAGGTCTGATACAGGAAAAAGGTATCCGTATGCATTTCAGCACAATGAATACATGCCGCGGAACTCATCAGTACTTCCTGGTCGCACTAGGCGGAGGGGGAAGAAGGGGTATTGCACCGCCAGTCGAGAGACCGCTTGATCCACTAGTTCCAATGAGACTGGCTCCAGTCGTGGATACCTTGCTGCGGCCAGGAAGAGCAATCGAGAAAGTCTGGCCCTCTTTGAGGCTGTAGTCCTTTTTGGGCTCAGCTGGAACTTGTGGTGATTGCGGTTCAGGCCCAGGGTTCAAACGGGCCTTGTAACGCCTAGGACTGGTCAGAAAAGATGTAATAACTGATTGAAATATGATATATACTTTGTGTAATCCTGCAGCGCCACGTCTACGATGTATGGGCCACGGATAACCGCAAAACGATAGCTGAGACTCACTGAAATCAAAGCTGTCCGAGCGTTCGGCAAAGCCCATCCCAATATAAGCCTTCCGTCCTCCGTCTTCTACTCGCACAACAAAGTAACGTGAAGAGTCGAGCACAGCGTCGACAGACGGGCGGGATGGATCGTATTCTGCTCGAGCAAACGCTACGCAATTTCAGCCAAGAACGCAAAGGGTGATTATTTATTCTGACATTCTCCTATAATATGAATGCAATCAGATATTCGAGAATCATGGATTGCTTCGAGACCTTCCTTACCAGTTTGACTATCCTCAAATTGCAACGCTACCCCGGTAGATCTCTCTATGATCCTGAGACGTCCTTTCCAAAGTGGTTGTGCGAGATCTCCCCATTCGTTGGCACGATGACCCTCGTTTGCCTTGAGGGGAGGAATCTTGTAGACTTGCTGTTCGATCAGATTCTGCATTCAGGCATCTGGGTGGTGGGATTTACCCGAGACTTCACGAGCGATATATAAGATGGACTCGATCTCCTCTTCTACGACGTCCATAGGCATCGCGTCAGAAATGTACGAGAAGACAAAGACCTCGAAGTATGTCGTTGAGAGTTAAGCGTGATACCCGATCTGACATCTCCGGATGGGTCTGCCTCTCGACTAGATCATAAATACACTGAATATAATAATCTCACGAGACTATAACCACGTTTGCGATGGCTCATGGACCACCGACGCCCCCTCCAACGACCGAGACTGAGATTCAAGATCAGACGCGAGTCGCTACCGAGAATGCCCCAACCACCTTGGCACCTCCTATGCCTTCCTCAGCCCAACGGGATGCATTCCAGACAGCCTTTCCCGCCATCGTCGATCTGGTATCACGGTCCGACTTCCAGAGCCTCATTCAGGTTGCTGAAAATATCAACCTGCAAGTATGCAATCTCGTTCTACTGAACCACTATCTACTGACTTTCGAGATTCCAGAGCGATGCTGACAGCGACCGTCGTCTGACCCGCCTATTAGTTCTTGGACCCTTAGTCCTGGCGTATCTTATCGTTGATGATCTGTGAGTCATGGCTCTTGTTGCATGACCTCAATATGTACTCCCTTGAACCTTGACAGCCCTCCTGCTCGTTTTGCGTTGACGCAGTTACCCGAGGGCGTTGATTCGACGCCTCTTATTCACTCTCTGTTCGGACTTTTAGCTTCCACTTGGGACAGGGATCACGCCAATGTTTATTTCCGGGCTCAGGAGCTCAAAAATCTCGTGCAACAACCGGACTTCTTTGATGAACAGCTAGGTTCAGTATTATCCGGATTAGTGATGACTTTTGTTGGTATGTACATTATACACAGATCCCTGTTTCACTGACTCGAATTGATCGAATAGAGACTTTCCGCCGAAGAACTGTCCTCCTGCTCTCAACCGCTTACACATCTCTACCGGCTCCTCTAGCCCAGATGTATCTTGGAATGAAACAGGACGAGCTCCTTGCAAGTACGCTCAAGTATAGCAATATTTAGATATATTTCATGACTTATGATTGTCCAGCTGCTCAGGAAGAGGGATGGTTGTATAATGCTTCAACCAATCTCTTTATCCCAATCATTGAAACATCCTTTGCAACCAGAAAGACGCAACCCTGTTTGTGTATATCACCTCCACCAATTTCTGCGAGTGATAATTTCCTCACAGCTCCTTCCTCTCTCCCATCGTTCCATTCGGTAACGAATAGTGTTGCAAAGCTCGAATTGTAGAGAGATTCAAATAAATTGCAGAGGTCGAGTTATTGATCCCACCCGGAATGACGAAGCGAAGAAAGGCATTGGAAGTCTTGCCAGTAGAGGCCGCTTCCGTAATTTAAGACTTTCTAAACACATAGAACGACTGAAAAGGCCCGATTTTATGTCTTGTAATAAACAGAACAAATCACTTTGGTTGGGCAGACTGATCCTATTCGGGTGCTGAAAGGGTTTTTGCAGCGGATTTCGATAAGTCGTGACCTCTGTCATCCGCGTCTCCTGGTGCATCAAGGGAGTCTTAAGTCCCAGTATTTTCCACTTTGCGTACGCAGCGCGAAATTCATCGGCATATCTATCAAAACTCTTTTGAATTCTTAGTAAAATGCTCAGATGAAGCAGGAAGCGTCAAACCTGACTACGATCTATGATTATACGCCTCAATCGTTGTATGTCATTAGAAAGAAGTTGGATTTTATCTCCCGGAATGTTACTTCGTACAAGACCTTCGCAAATCATCGGGATGGCAAAAATAAATGATGCGTGTTGGGTCTTCCATGGAGGCGAAGTTTGAAAAGGAGCAACTCCAGGCCACGTTACATTTTCACCAAATGGGATTCCGAAATGCCGTGCGATGGGGTCCTTAACATCGTGAAAGCCCTTTGCACGGGCGAAGGATGTACAATAACAAATGATGTAGGTATTTTGCGAGAGGCGCTGGAGAACGATGCAATACCGGCCTTTCTTAGGCAGCGAAGTCTTTTCCAGAGGGGTCAGTTGATACCCTTTCCTCTTTAAAAATTCCGTGAATACTTCGTGAAGGCTGCCTTCGTGGTACGCAATGTCACCAGGTGCGAATTCGTGGACTGGATGCTTGACAATGTAATTGTGATGGCTCAGTACCTGGAGTTCTTCTCGAGTCCATTCCCAACGATAATTCACCGGCATGTAGGCATACAGGAGGCTGAAATGAGTTGGAGGGGTGAATATTTTACATTGAGATGAGAAGTGCCTTGCCTACGACTACCGAAGCCCCTGATGTAAGGCCGGCCTGATCTCCACTTCAGTCCAAATCGAGAGTCTTTCGAGCTGATAAGTGCGTGGCTTGGTGACATGTGACAATGAGCGTTACGTGAGATTACCATATTTGGTAAACAGAGTGTTTTGTAACCCTGGTCCCGACGGAACTTGGTTCAGGACTTCTACTATTCGGTAGACGGTATTATACAGGCAATCAAAAGGAATGGCCGAGGACAAATCTCTGAGCTCTGCGTTAGCTTTGCCTGTGCGCACCAAAAATACTTGCCCTCTATAAGTGATCAATCATGCCACTCACAACTCACAGGCTGAAGTACAAGTCCACCAAGATCCAGATCGATGGGTACAGCTCCAGTTCACTTGGCTTACAAAATCATTCGTCTTGGATATTGCAGACTCGGACAGGTTTTTCTCCTGATTTCGGTTCTGTTGAATCCTTCTAGCTCACTTGGCACATATGATATAGGGTTTTCGACCTCAAAGCCGCTATACAAACGTTGACAAGAGTACCACCCGAAAGGCAGAAGATCCTTGGATTGGTCAAAGGCAAGCTCCCACCGGACCAAGACCGAATGTGAAAAATGGCTTTGTTAGCGCGTTTTCCGTTACTGACACTCTTTGTTAGCTCCGACCTACGTCTTGCCTCGGGAAAGAAATTTATCCTCGTTGGCACCCCAGAAGGTGACGAAATTAAAGACCCGTCCCGTTCGCGATATCTCTCTTGCTTTGATTTGACCCTGATTCCCGATTTTCCCACTCTTCAGAGATGGAAAGTTTGCCTGACGTCGTGAACGATCTCGATTTCGACTTTTCTGACAATTTAGATGCAAGTGCTGCGTATAAGAACGATCAGCGTAATATCAGGAAAATCAAACAAGCTACCGATAATTTAAACGTCAACGTTATCTCTCCTTTACGACCAGGCAAAAAACTCCTTGTGCTTGATATAGATTACAGTACGCCTCGTTCATCCCAGACTCTAATTCCTTCAAGAGTTTCACATGTTTACTAGCCATTTTGGATACCAAGCCTTTGACATCAGGAAGCTTGCCGCCGGCAGAATGTGCCAGGCCTTTTCTACATGAATTTCTTGAAACAATATACCCATACTATGATAGTAGGTTTCCCATTCAAACCAAGAAGAACAAACGTCTGACCCTTGTATAGTCTGTATTTGGTTTGTCTGTCTTTGATCATATCATTTAACATCTCATTGAGATTCAGGTCACAAACCAGCTGGATCTGGCTAGAGACAAAACTAGTAGAACTAGGAATGATTGGCTCAAATCGAAATTACCAAGTGGGTTTCCAGTTCGTGTCTTTTCACTCGTCCCGATAACAAAGTATTCTAGATCTCTTTTGGTTGGTACATGTTTTCTCCCCCTCATAAGACTCGTTCCCATCTGTTTATAGTTTTGGATAAGACATGCATGTTCACTGTGTTTACTGAACGGGATGGCAGGCCATGGAACCATCAAGTCAAACCTCTCCAGATTATATGGAATAAATTCCCCCAATAGTATGTGGTTTGTTTTTTGAGTTCAAACAATCAAACTCGCAGCTTTCACAGTAATGCTACGAATACAATCCATGTCGACGATCTGGTGAGTAGGATCGACGACTATGATTCTGAGCTTTTTGTGATCCACCTCGAGAGTCGGAACTTTGCCTTGAACCCAAAGGAAGGCCTGAAAATACATGCCTTCAAGAATGCGCATACTCCAGAAGCCATAGCTGATCAAGAACTAAATAAGCTTGCGAAATATCTACTTCACATCCATACGGCTGACTTCAGGAATCTTCATCATAAGGTAAGCTTCGTGATCATTATGAACGTTCTGGTGACGATTTTCCTGCGTTTTGAAGTACTGGAAACAAGTTGTTCGAAGCTTGCCTGAGCACTGAACTATCTTTCGATTTCTACAGCAGTCATCGCATAATTTAAATGGCATGTTTTTGTGGTGCGGAATATAATGATAAGTTTTTGTCCTCAGAATGCATCGTGCTTATTAACATTTCCATGTCAATGTGTGTGCATTGTGGTGTACATACATCATATGATAACCCGAACTGAACATTGTGTACTTTACGAAGATAATTATGATCTTCAAGCTCTGATGTCAGCAGCCGTTTAAAAAATTCGAAGCGACCGCTGCGGACTTTTTGACTAACTCTTGATCGGCGGTCTTCAAGGCCACGGATTTGATCGTTTCTGTCGAAGTAGGTCATGTTGTCTAAATACAGACATACTTTACTCACTCCGAAGGTAAAAGTACATTAACCACTTCAAATCTGCTCTTTCGTCTGGATTCGCAACCCTAAAAAGTAGTCATTACAGTTGTAATTCCAAATTTTGGATAACAGACTAATTTTTACTCAATTATGTATTATGCGACAGAACACTGCCATCGATAACCTTCCGTACTTCCACATGTGTTTGTTATATCACGAATGTAATATATGCGAGGGGTGCAACGAGCACAATTTCCATGGCCACTATGCCAACCGCTGCTTTGTCCACTACAGACACTATAGAGCACTTTGAGTCAGTTATACGCGACTGAGAGTGCGTCGCAATCAACCCCCACCCATACGGAAACTGACTTGATGCCTAGGATAATTGCTTACGCGTACGCATGTTATCAGGTACACATAAATACGCGACTGAGGGGATAATTGATGATTGCTTACGTACACACGTGTTATCTAGTTTCCGACTGGACTACGGAAGCATTTTTCTATCCACGTGGTCACGATCATATCCCGGCAGCGTTCTTCCGACTGCCGGTACATCCCGCTCCGATCGCAGAATGATAATTGCGCTCCTCCGAGTGAGTCGTCCGAAATACTGCTTTAATCAAAGTAGATGGCCCTGATTTGACCAACGTATATATGTTATTGATTCAGAACATACTCCGGTTTGTCTCTCGCCCATCTCTGACGTCTGTTACACCAAACAAGTTCTTCGCACCTTATTGCACCATGGTTAAAACTTCTACTACGACCACTGTGCAAAATCAGGTCCCTAGGCCGTCTGCAAGTGTCATAATTGTCAACTCGTGTAACGAAGTACTTCTGGTTCATCGCAATCCAGAGGCTCGACACTTCGGTGGTGTTCATGTATGATCATTCCCTATAATCGACAGCACATTCTCAACTAGAAATCACTACACCAGGTGTTTCCTGGAGGGAATTTTGACCATAAACAGGATGCTTCCTTTATTATGACGGCGATACGCGAAACGTTCGAAGAATCTGGAATTTTACTCGCCTCCCCAGCATCCGATGATACATCAGCCATATTGACAGATGAAGTGTTGGATGACGCGCGCCGTAACATCCATTCACAGAATTTGAGCTTTCAAGCTTTCCTTTCGAGCCAGAACATGACACCCGACGTGGATTCGCTTTTCCCCTTCACACAGTGGATTACTCCCGTCAACGTATCGAGGTATGATCAGCTCTGTCACTGGTTCGATCCATGGCTTGATGCCGTATAGGCGCTTTCATACTCATTTCTTCGTTGCCTTCCTCTCGGCAAAGTCTTCATCGGGTTTCTCATCCGGAACCAAACAAGATCGCATCCCAAAACATGGTACTATTTATATGTTTTCTCCGCAATCATCGGCTGATTGGGGTAGACGGTGGACAGGAAGTCATCTCTGCCCGATACCTCCATCCAGCCAGTGCACTGAAAGAGTTTCGTGAAAGAAAGATCGCGTTGATGCCTCCCCAGGCGTATCTTCTTCACACTCTTTCAGAGATTTTGCAGGGTCACTTGAATACACCGGTACAGAGAGAACGTGTAGAAACTCTATCAAAAGGCCTGTTCGGACGTATGGTGCTGAATCCCCTTAGACTTGGATCTCCCGATGGAGAAGGAAGATCTATCTTGACATATGAAGGTGATGAAACTCGCGGTGGCTCCAAAGGTCGGCGGCACCGTGTAGTCGTCAAAGCTGGCAAAGGCGGGGTATGCACATATCTTGATATATCCGAAACAATGATGGTCTCACACTTGTATTCAAGATCACTTCTGAAGTCACTGTAGAGAGGAACTTCGATGTGTTTACGGAGATAGAACCACACGCCTTCAATCTAGCCCCAAAGCTATAGTAAATCTACAGTATAACGGCTTAAAAATCAATATATATCGTTAATGATAATTATGGCTACAGTTAGGTCATTACACGAAGTGATTCAAGGCGTGAGAAAATGCAGAGACATAAGGCTACAGTCAGTATTATAATGCGAAAATGAAAAAAAGGATTAATAATTATCGAGGCGCAATATAGTTTCTGTTCTATCCATTCATCAGATATCATAGACTTGATAGTCGTATTGGACATCATGGCCCCAGAAACTGGGATCGCAAGCCCCAACGACAACGGAATCGGTGCCGCCAAGGGGAAGAGCATTAACATCAGAAGTTGTTGCAGCAGTCCAGGTAGATAAACCAGCGACGTTTGGGTTACCGGTGTTAATGAACGCCTTGTATCGTTGTTGCATCTCCGTAATGAGGGCTGCTTGTGCACTGGTGGGGCTGGAGACAGTGCCAAACTGTCGATAGTTAGCAAGTAATTCATACGACGTAAGAACGGGGGCTACCCACCACTATCTCAATATCATCCTGATGACAAACAACACCCTCCTCTGTGCAGTAGGAAACAACGCTATTTCCAGCATACGATGCGCCTAGCTGATACTCTCCGACGTATGCCGTACCACCGTTCTGCACCCAGTTCCTTGCAAACGTCCATCCAGAACATTTCCATATATAGTCTGTGCCCATTATTTGCAACTGGCTACGAGCGTCAGACTCCCCCCCGTCAACACCGGGCGTAGCAGGATAGTAGGGAGAGTCAACTATAAGCTCACTGCGCTCAGGGCCAACGCTAGCTTCACATATGGGCTGGAAGGATGTACTAGGCAGAGGGCTTGGGAATTGGCCGTAGATGGCGAGCCCAGCCTCGTTGAGGACGGTGGTTACTAGAATAGGTTTGCTGACCGATGGGAACGCAGCGGAAGAATCGAGAGGAGAAGTGATGAGGCTCCCATCACGAACGGGACGAATTGGCTCTGCAATACCAGCTGATGCATCAATATTGACAGCGTTGTTAAACAAGGTCATCTGCGCATTGATGATGGCACCCAAAGATAGGTTATCAAGGCAAGTTGTATTGGTGGCATCACAACCAATGAGGCCGTTGTATGAGCTTTGTAGTTTCTGCTGAACAGCGGGAGCCAGGAACCCATAATTCTGCGCGAAATATCTTGTTTTGATAACACTTTTTTCTTAATAAAAGCTGTCTTACCATAGGATCAGACTGTAAAATAGCAGACCTGAACAACCAGGAAGCAGAAGGGACGGCTAAAAGAGCTCTAATCATATTTGCACCTGAGCTTTGACCAGCAACGGTGACTTTCGAGTAAGATCCACCGAATGCAGGCGAAACCCTGTTCAAAAACTTGAGGGCGTTGATTATGTCCCCGACAGCGAGATTAGTTGTTCCATTAGGTGACATGAAACCCAGCTTCAAAAGATATTAGCATGCATGTACAAACAAACAATGGCTGACATACTGCTCCAAGGCGGTACTGAACGACTGCGACAATAGAGTTAGTTGCAACTGCGAGCTTAGATCCATCTAGACCTGGGCCAGTAGCAGAACCAACAATGAATGAACCTCCGTGAATCCTATGAATTCGATTGGAGTCGGTCGGAGAGAGCTCGAATCAAAATACTTACCACATCAGCGTGGGCGCATTGCTGTATAAGGAGAGGTCGGGAGGGACATAAATTGTCATGGAGAGACAGTCTTCATTGTACACTGAAGGATCTACTCCGGGTTGCGGGCACGCAGGAGGCAACGATGTCTCGTTAGCAGCACCAGTCCTGTAGAGCGGTAAGCATAGAGAGTAATCACTGGACGTGTATTCACTGACGGAAGAGTCCATGTAGATGCGACAGTGGAAGGAGCCCACCGGTTGGCACTGGCATACTTGACAACAAACCTGCGCACTCCGGAATCATCGGGTGTTCCTATGGCAAGACCAAGAGGGGTTTTAATATATAATGAGCTATTCCCTGAACGAGGGCAAAGGAATTTCTTAAGGATGGGAAGCTGGCACAGCAACTCTTTCGGATCAGCAGTGGGGAATCGAAGGGCTTGAAAATCGCCAGGGAGTGGAGTGGCGCAAGCGCCAGCGATGAGAAGAACGGGAAGGAAAGCACTGAGAGCGACCATTGTCGTTGACGAAAGAATTGCTGAAATGCCAAAGACGGGACTGGTGTGGAAAAATTGAAAGAAAGTGAAAGATTATATAGATGTTCTTAGGAGCCAGGCACTAGGCACCGGAGAAACCAGAATCGTAGTAGAATGCCATGGTTCAACGTTCAGGGTTCTACATGCACCATTGATTGACCATGGGACAACATCACCCAGTTTTGGACACATGTCATCATTGAGATGTGTTTGGTTGTTATTCTGGCTTTGTTCCTTTCTCGGAGGTTCTTCGTTCGTGTGAATGACCCAGGACTCACTTTTCCTATCTGATCATCGATCCATTGTTCTCCATTGGACGCCGCTGAGCATTAGCGCGTACGTATACTTCGGTTCGGCCAAAAATAACTAATGACTAGCGACACATCAAACTTCCGCCATACGTACACTTGCGTACGATCAACCTCTCCCTCTTGGTCATGTGCTGAAGCGCTCAGATGTTCACTGCCCAACGACAGCACATCGACACATGGTCTCGTTTAATCAAGAATTTTTAGACAGCAAACCTGATGGAAGCACTCGCCGGCCGCCTTACAAGTCCATATTTGGGGCAGTTCGGATAGCAATCCAAGGTAAAGTGAACATATGTCAAATCCCAAGTGCCAGGTTTCTCGGTACGGATATGATCGACGCCACTCATCTGGAGCATCTTACGAAATCGAGATCTACCAAAATGGCAGTCCTTGTCCAAAGTGGAACAACATTTTTTCTGTCGGTTATACCTATCATAAGCGCTCTCCTTGTCCTTGCCGCCAAGACCACGCAAGACACAGTAGATACAACGTCATTCGCTAACACATCGTAATGTACTTGATCAGCTGTTTCAAGGACCAAAGAAAGTATGTGATGCTGTCGATCCTATCACTACTTACCTATGATTTTCAAAGCGTTGATATGATCCTGCGGTAATTAACCTACTGTTTCGAATTGGTAATATGTATACTCTTCTCAAGTACTGTTTCAGTACAAGGATTCAGAGACAGCATGAACATTAGTTTTATCTCGTGCCTTAAAAACAAAGCGCGACAAAACTGGTTTCCGAGGGAGAAGACTGTGTGAAATACATACAAGTTGCCATAAGACAGTGGGGATCCAGAACTCCATAAGGACTATCTTTACTGCAGATGTGCTTGTTCATCCATACTCACCTTCCTCATGTATATGTCACCCTTGGGGGAAGGCAAACGTTGCCTGCTTCGTATATCCTCACGTGAATAGAATTTGACGTCGCCAAACAAACATGCACCCAAAAACGGAAAGAGATGCTTTCTGCACGACATACATACGACATCTCGACATCGGTTTAGATGGCAAATCTCGTGAAGATGTAAGGACCCTTGTTCAACAAAGCATTCCTGCTGAATGCCATTTCGAAGTCTAGCCGTTGGGTCTGCAGCTGGCTCCATCAAGGATCTCTTCGCTAAAATCAAAGTAATAGACGCGAAACATGGCAAATTTGATCTTGTTCTCTGTACTGGTGATTTCTTCGGTCCCAAAGATGACGTTTCTGATTCAGGAGATGAAACCTCACAACTTTTGGCCGGAGAGTTAGAGGGTGGGCAGTTATGTTGATCTTTATGTAGATTTCTGACCTCAGATATGTGACGTGAAGCTCCGATTGACTGCTATATCATGCAGGGAGACTACCCACTGCCTGAAAAGGTAGTTGAAAAGTTCGCCAAAGATGGTGGAGAGCTATGTGAAAGAGTATTTCTCTTGAGTACGTACGCATACCGTCCTGAATTGGAGCTACGAATTTGACCGTTGCATAGGTAAGTCGGGCATCATTACGACTGCACATGGCTTGCGTATCGCTTGCTTGGGTGGGAAGTACGACGCGGACGTGTACTCCACCGCAGTTTCAGCTCCTGTATGTTTTTCTATCCGTCTGACGGCAATGTCCAATCTTTCTGTAGGGATTTTTGTCACCCTGTTTCAGCTCGCAAACTCTAGAGCGGCTCCTTTCGAACTCATTTGTGGAAACATCGAATGTCCAAAATTATGATTCATTAGCTGCTATTCAACGCTCAGCATCATCCTCTCAGCTTATCGACATATTCATGACGAATGTTTGGCCTTCAGCTGTTAAACAGTTCTCTGGGGTTGCTCTTCCGTCACCTGAACTAATGTCTTCAGGCGTCCCCGAATTGGACGAAGTAATCCGCCATATCAAGCCCCGTTATCACTTTGCTGCGTCCGGAGGCGTGCCACCGCAATTTTGGGAACGAGAGCCCTTTGTATGGGATGACGCAGAAGGACGCATCTCGCGATTCATTAGTCTTGGTGCCTTTGGAGGTGCGCCGTCTACAGGGAAGAAACCCAGGGTATGTGATTTCTACGTGAAGCTCTGGTCTACTAATTAGCAATGTTAAGTGGTTCTATGCCTTCTCAATTGCACCAAACACCGGACAGGGGCCGCGTCCCGCGAATGCATCTAAAAATCCGTTTACAGAAGGTATCTATCGGCCAGCGAAACGACCTCATCAGTACACAGAAGGAGAAAACTTCATATTTGGAAATGTACGGGCACCCACAAAGCGTGGACGAATAGGTCAGATATAATTTACACTGTGTAGACTCGTCTTAATCCTGTTTGTTTCTAGTGCAAGATGAACCAGGAAAGCCGCCACCAGGCTACAAGTGTCGACGCTGTGATTCGACTGAGGTACTTGAATAACAAAATACAAACATGCATATATAGATATATATATATATTGATTTCCCCTAGCATTTCATAAATGCCCCGCGAGAGCGCATCCACCTGATGGTTATGTCTGTAAAATCTGTGGAACCGTAAGTCATCCGAATCCTTTGACGCATCGCTTTCTTCTCACTGTCTACAGCCTGGTCACTTTGTACGAGACTGTCCAACCCGAGATGAGCGAGGTGATACAGGTGGGAAAAAACCGAAACCAGGTTATGTTTGTCGTGCCTGTGGAAGTGAGCTCCATTTGCTTGAAGATTGCCTGGTCGCCAATCAACGCCCACCACAGGGTGAGCGACGCGGGGGCAAGCGTGGACCTGTGAAAGAGATCGGACGTGAGCTGCTCCCTTCCCGTCCTCTTGTCTATATTAAGCTCCTGCAGCGGGTGAATGCTGGTTCTGCCTATCAAACCCTAATCTTGCGTACGTCGAGTAATGCGTTCGAGCTAAGGCTAATTCATAACATGGTTGGATCCACAGAAAACATCTTATCGTTGCGATTGGCTCGGAATGCTATTTGACACTACCAAAGGGTCAAATCATCCCTACACAATCATCCTCAGACCGTGTCGTTGTTCCTGGAGGAGGCCATATTTTGATTGTCCCAATCACGCATTTTCCTACTTACAGTACGTTGCCTGCAGACCTTGCAGGACCGGTTGTGGAAGAAACTGAAAAGTAATATGTCATCAATGGTTTAGTGTCGAATTGATGGTGCTGAAACGTCATTTTTTATTTCAGATACAAGTCAGCCCTTCAGGCCATGTACGCTAAGCATGGCGCTGTTGGTGTTGCTTTTGAAGTTGGACGTTTAAGCGCCCAAGGGGGTCATGCACATGTGCAATCTGTACCTGTACCGCTGGAATTCAAGGATAAACTTGAGGATGCTTTTATTCAGGAAGGACGACAGTTCGGCATCGATTTCGAGGAAGATGCCGATGCAGCAATGGACTCATGTAGAGGAGGCAAAGGTAGTTATTTTAAAGTCGACTTGCCAGACGGCAGAAAAATGGTGCATTTGATCAAGGATCATGTGCCCTTTAGCATCCAGTTTGGCAGGTGCGTGATGTTGCGTTTGCTTCTTCCGTCTAGCTGAAGAAACTCCCCTGACTCCCCTCTCCAATCTCTCCAGACAAGTCTTGGTCAACCTCCTGGGCATGCCAGACCGCTTTGACTGGAAAGCATGCATGTTGTCTGAGGACGAGGACAAGGCAGATGCCCAAGCTTTCAAGACTGCCTTCGCTCCATTCGATCCTAGTGAATAATTCGAGGTCATGTTGAGCCTCACCTACATAACGTACCCGATAGGGGTCTTTTTCAACGAATCCCTTATTTCGAGCAGAACAATCTAGCATTGATTCATTTTAGTCCAAGAGAATATATATGGCATTTCCTAGTCAACTTTCATCACAGTACAACTTGGTAATTATCAAATTCGGGCCTAGAAAAAGTATCTATCAATCAATTCATGAAAAAGCAGTCAAAATAACATACAAAAGTAGGAGTTGTTGGACTAAGCGACCCATTGACATTAGGTACTTGGGTATCTAGGGTAATGTCGATGCTCTTTTTGTAACTTCAAACCGGGGGTATCAGTCATGCGTACGCTTTGGCCGGCTAATAACATACCCATGGCCCATATTCTTGGTCCCTGTCCTTTTGACTTTCTGAAGAACTTGACCAATAGCATCCAACCCCTTGTCAAGGTCTTCAATTGGTGGACCAAACGAGAGCCGCACGAAATGATGACAGGGAGAGTTGAACAGGTTACGACGATGAGCAGGATTTATGTCGAAAAAGATACCAGGGATGACAATGGTCTTGAACTTGAGCAGTTCCTCAAAAAATACGAGACCGTTGTTCAAGGGCTCCGGGAGCTTCTCAAGATTGAGCCAGATATAAAAGGTACTGTTGGGGGGGATATCGACGTCCAGACCAAGTGCGTGGAGACGGGAAAGAACGTGGTCACGTTTGGCTTTAAAATGTTTCTGGAGAGCAACCTGGCGGAGACGTTCATAATGAGCATTGTGTATATGTAACCCAAGACTTACCTTTTCCAACGCGACGAGAGACGGGTCCAACAGTGGAATGGCGGCCAATTGTAATCTGAGAAACAAATGTCAGTTTGCAAGATAAAGGGGAACCCAGTCTCGATGTAGACGCACGGGTGGTTTGCACCTCCGTCAAGGAATGACCCTATGTGAGGTTGTGGTCAATCAGAATCTAAATGAAAGCAAAAAGTAGTGCCAACCAGACTGGGACAGCGCAGTAATCAAATTTTTAGGCCCGAGGACCCAGCAAATTCTCCATCCAGGAAGACGCCAGTTCTGTAGCATTCATTCATGAGAAGGATGCTTTATTTCCTACAGAAACGCGAGAAGAAACCTTTGTTAGGCCGTCGATAATGATCACGGAATCTTCATTCACATCGTCGACATACTGGGCTGCAGAAACGGACTTTCCATAGTCATGCTCATTATTCGGATAGATGTACCAGGAGTAGAACTGAAGACCACTTAATCAGGGAGAGAAGACGTAAAATCATTGTATACCTCGTCCAATATCACTGTAGTCCCTTCACGACCAAGGGCAACAAGTTCTTTGAGGTCGTTACCTCTGAGATGATAATGGTTGTCAGATGTTTTTGGAAAATGATTGCCATACCAACTCACTTGATGACCTAACGTGAACATAACACTGAGTAAAAGGAAACACATAATCATGATCAAACTACCTGTCCAGTAGGGTTGCGTGGGTTTGATGCAAGGATTACCGCTAAACCTTGGGTTTGTATATCTTTCTAAAAAGAGCATATGAAAGTCAGGTGGAGTCTGTATAGATTTCTGCTAACTTTGGTTTGTTGGATATCAAGCTTATACTTGGTCTATATAGAGCGGTGTCAGAGGACTCTTTCACTGCGGAAGGTCGGCCGGTGATTACCTTGGCGTCGAGCCTGGGAGTAAAGTTAGAAAACGTGATGGACTACGAAAGGCGAAACTAACGCAGTCGGAACCGGTACAAGTCGTTTAAAGGCACTAAGGACTTGATCGTATGCGGTATAATCGGGAATTTGAAAGGACTGCAATGCAAGGATGTAAAAACACGAGGGAGTTGATCAAAGACCATGCCCACCGTGTAAACATCACCAATGACTGCCGCGACGCGAGAAAGGCCGGAACGACCGCCTGGTACGATACACACGTTTTCGTAGGTATACTTGCTAGCTTTATCACCGCGATAGGTCACATTATACAAATTAGCGACGGCCTCCCTCAGGGCTAGAACATGATCTGTGAATTGTTTGACAAAATAAACGGCTGAACGCACCTTTGACACCAGTGGTAGGAGCATATTCTAGGGATTCAGTAGGGACGGGAATTGAGGTCGGACGGGGAGGTGCGTTCGGAATTGGGCCGACTTCCGGGGCACCTTGTCCCAGATTGGCCCACTGATGAGAGTTGGCATAGCTGAAACCATTGGCCATGGCCCTGTCAGAACAATAGATGACACCGGTGCTACCAGGATGTTCGATGCCTGGGACTGTTTCCTCATCCTGACGAGAATTTGTGATCAGCACAAATAGGATCAAGATGCCCACGATTGCATACCGGATTGACTGTCTGGGGCACAACACCTTTGGGCTGATGGCCAGCGGCACCACGGAAAATCTGAGACAGGTAACGTGCGATGTTGGATGGATGGAATGCGGATGCCGTACCTGGTGTGCTTCAGATTCTTTCTCATGTCGATATTGTTTTATAACATCGCGAACCTGGTCGACGATGTTAGTCAAGGATTTGACACGGGGAAGGTGGAGATGCATAGGTAGGTAGGAGACTGATACTACTGCTGAGGGGATATATAAAACATACAAGATCCTGAAACCTGGGAGGTGTCCTCGAGGAAGTATGCTCGTAGTCGGACGTAGGTTCGCTTGTAGACATAGTAGTTGGATGAAAGCAAGGTGGTCGGTTGAGCTGGACCTGTCATGATATTTGATGACGCTAATTTTAGAAAATGGTTGCACTGCAGATGTTGTTGTCAAGCAGTAAGCGAGGATATAACATAACGACATCAGCTGACCATGGCAGGACAGGAGACTTGCAGTCCACGGATCAACCAACTTGGCAAATGTGTCGCGAAGCTGCACTATCGGACCATCGAAGGACTTAGCTTTCTGTGTACACCTATCTCGGATCTTTGACCTCCAGCCCAGTTATAAGTCGTACTTACACCCCGTTTTTCCTCAGATATACCCACATCCAGGTATCTCTGATCCATCATGGCCACAAAGTGTCGTTTCATCGCTGAACCGAAGACGGCTGCTGTGCGTATGCTTCTTCCTTGTCGGGAGAAAACATCTCAGTGTCGTTTCAGATCGTAGGATGTCCCTTTAGGCATGTTCGGCCTTGATGATAAATGTGAAGTGACGTTCATATCATTAACTACAATACAAACAGCGGTGGACAGGTGAGCTGCATCTCGACCATTTACTTCCTGCTTACGACTTCGTAGCCGAGGCCTGGGGTTGACAAGGGTCCGATTCACCTCGTTGAGGCCGGCCTCATCGAACAAATTGCTGATCTTGGTTGGAGAGTCAAGTTTGATGGACACCACCAATTTGAAGACGTAGACGCCGCCAGTGACCCTCCTGTTGGCATTCTGAAGAACCCGCGCCTAGTTTCCCGTGTTGCAGAAGCGGTTGCGAAAGCAGTGGGAGAACATGCTGGCAACGGCGAACTCACCGTCACCCTGGGAGGCGACCACTCTCTGGTTGTGTCCGTGCAGTAACATCATGTACATGCAAATCTCATTTATCAAGTAGGCTTTGGGCACCGTGTCGGGAACACTAAGGTGCTACTACCACTGTTCGCCACCTCAGCTACTGACTCAAGCTCGATAGTGCACACCCGGAAGCGTGCCTTGTGTGGATTGATGCTCACGCTGACATCAACACCGTTGAGACTACGGACTCAGGTGCATGGCTTTCTGTGATAAGAGAATCGTACTGACATTCAGTTCAGGGAACATACATGGCATGCCCGTTTCTTTCCTTCTTGGTATTGGTAACCAAGTATCTGAATTCTCCTGGGTGAAGCCCCTTCTCAAGGCCGACCGGCTTGTGTATATCGGTCTACGTGATGTTGACGCAGGAGAAAAACGTATCCTTCGAGAGAATAATATCAAGGCGTTCAGTATGCACGAAGTCGACAAGTATGGCATCGGAAAAGTCGTGGAAATGGCATTGGACCACGTCAATCCCAACAGAGACCGCCCTATCCATCTGAGTTTCGACGTAGACGCGCTGGATCCCTCCGTCGCACCGTCTACTGGGACCCCGGTATTTTGAGGTATTTTTGCTACAGTGTCATCTACTAAGCCTCGTTGTGCAGGTTCGTGGCGGACTAACGTTTAGGGAGGGTCATTACATTTGCGAGGCCCTCTACGAAACAGGTCTACTCGTGGCATTGGATTTGATGGTATGTAGCATATACCCTGGTTGTTCCATCTCCTGACGTCAAACAGGAGGTCAATCC
The DNA here is from genome assembly GCA_017657275.1 of Termitomyces sp. T108. NCBI lineage: Eukaryota > Fungi > Basidiomycota > Agaricomycetes > Agaricales > Lyophyllaceae > Termitomyces > Termitomyces sp. T108. The sequence continues at coordinate 22,361 of JAGGAU010008271.1, forward strand.
GTCACTAGCGGACGATATCAGTGTCCATCAGACTGTGCAGGTGGGTTGTTCTTTGGTTCGGTCGGCGCTCGGTCAGTATCTCCTCAAAATCATCCGAGTAACCCTCATGATTCACTGTAGGGGAGACTCTATTATAGGCTTTTTGGAGCACTTTCTTGTTGTGACTGATATCAGTGTTTCACAAGCAAACGAGTACGTGTATATAATGATGAAACTCTGCTTCTCATCTGGACGCATGACTTCCATGACTGTCACTCTAAGGTCTATTTAAGCAGTTTTGAAGCCAACCTGGAAAAGTTGAATTGCCTCAATCCAATCGTCCAAATGTTCGACATTCCAAAAATCGTTCTTGACCGACTAGAGGCCACCCAAAATATTATATACTATCACACTCGAGATATTGATGCTAACCCTCACTCGTCTCATGAACAATTGCAATGGGATGCCATGAGAAAGATAAATGAGGGTAAGAAACATACATACATCATATTTCATTGCACTCTGTCGACTTAGTTTACGGTTGATTATAAGACTTTTGAACAGTGGGTAATCAAAACCATGTACTGGCAGGCCTTCCTGGACCTGTCTGTAATTCTGAATTTTATCCAGGCGTGACATCAGAGCCGAAACCAGGTTTTCAACGTTCACTTGTCATTACCAGAATCAGGTCGCATCCAAGGATCGACTGACCCATGTCCAACTGCTGTTACCATGGAACCTTTCTCCACTTCAGTCTTCAAGGTTCTCACTTGAATATTTGCTACTACCACCAAGATCTGCACTAGAGGCCGTTTCACCCAGCATCACTGCCAAGGCTTCTTCACTGACCTCCATGCCTGCCTACTCGTCAGCGCGTCACTTAAACGCTGACGGCGAGGTATGGAAGTATCTGGGTGCTTCACAGTAGTTTCCTTTGAGGGCTCGCAAATCCGAAGAACAGACATAATTTTGGTCACAAAGCAGAATGATGGAACCTGGAATTCAACTGAAACTTGACAAAGCAATTAAAAGTCCGTGCTCAGAACCGGGAGGTGAATCCCTAAACGGACATGTGAAGTTCTCATTTATCTATAGATTGAATCATGTGAAATGCACAAAATTCAAACATGTGCGATAGCTAGTTTGTGGGTGACGAATTCATCATCCATTTTTACTCCTTTCGAGTATTTGCCGATTATATGCCGGACTTGAATTAGCGGATCTCTCATATCCATTGAAAGTTAAAACTACCTTTCCAAAACTCAAGTATCGTCTGTCACGCCATCTTACGAATCCAGATCTCAAAAACCAGTCTCTACAATGCCTCGAGAACGCTACTGTGAATAAACGGATAATACCTCCGCCCACAATCAGACGGATCAGATGCCATCATTGTAATATTGATCAACTCCACCTACAAACAACTCATACTCAAGTATGTGTACGGATTCCCAGCAGGTTTCCTTGAACGCTGAGACACCAAGCTATCATGAGATTCTGTTTCATCATTTTCCTTGTCAAGTCAAGATGTATTAACTGTCTGCTGCAATTGGCTCTGATTTGAAAGTTGGAGTTACCGAGAATAAGTACCTTGACGTCTTGAATGTGAGTAAGCCGATTGAAGAAACGTTATTGAAGGGTTCTCTGCAAGCGGAGATGAAGCTAGTATAGCTTCCATTCTGGCGTATGGCGGTGATGGCTGGAGAGGAAGATTTTGCAGATTGCAGAATCCTTCACAGCCTGTTTCACACGGAGGATCAAGAACATCAGCTTGCATAAATAATGAATGCGACTAAGTGAGATTTAAGAGATCAGACTAGCAGTGAATGGCGATACAAACAGATGAGAGCACTGTTGGTATACCAGTGTAACGTGTTGTTCTGATTCAGAGATGGGACACTGGAGATCGGAATATGCCGAATCGTGATTTGTTAGAAGACATACCAGGGCGGTCAAGAGTGCGAGAGTCGTAGCCATGGCCCCCCAGAGCTCGTCGTCTGCAACGACGACTTCTGTCCAAGTTGGTGCGTGTACTAAAGTTCAAATACTCGAGCTTACTGACTCCGCAACCAGCTCTGCGCATACGTCCCCCCACCAACCAGGATTCCATCTCCATCCCCGCTCGTTTCCAGCGCTCGGTCATTCATGCTACCTCTTCAAATACTGTTTTGATTGAAGCTACTTCAGTCGGTGCTTCGGGTTCAGGAACCCTCAGTACACCCTCTACGCCTTCCTCTGGTTCTGTTGCGAAGAAGCAGCAGTTTTCTTTTGACCAAGTTCATCCCTCCAACACGACCCAATATGACCTCTTTGTGTCTACCGCACAGCCTCTCGTGTCGCGCTTTATTGAAGGGTTCAACTGCACTATTCTCGCATATGGCCAGACAAGTAGCGGCAAGACCTTCACCATGACTGGAATTGACCTTGATGCGGACCCAACGGATCCCAACAATGGCATGGGAATCATCCCAAGAGCAGTCTCAACTATTTTTTCAAGTGCTAAACGTTTGAAGGAAGAGCGCGGGGGAACCTGGAACTTCAGCGTCAAAGGGTCGTTCATTGAAATCTATAATGAGGACCTTATCGACCTTCTTAGTCTAGATGACACGGCTGGCGGTAGACGTGAAGTCCAAATCAGGGAGGACAAAGATGGCCATATCATTTGGGGTGGCCTTCGTGAAGTCAATGTCAGAAACGTTGCCGAAGTGATGTCGTGAGCACGATTTCAGCTCTCTTAATCTCATGCCCAAGCTAATATAAGGTTTTCAAAGCCTCCTCCGGAAGGGCACGTCCATTCGGCGTACTAATGAGACAGACATGAATGCCCAGTCATCACGTTCCCATGCGATTTTTTCCTTAACGCTCACTCAAAAAAGATTTACTGGATCAACGCCCCCCCGTTCCTCCACCCCCCTTTCTCCTGGCCGTTCACCTTCGCGTCTGGCGCGCCCTGGCTCGATGATTGCTTCTCCTTCGGCTACTCGTGTAGCATCACCAACATTTGGACGACCATCAACACCGAGCTTTGCGGCAGCAATGGGCAGAGGTGGTTTAAGACCTTCCAGTGCTCTCGGTCATGTTGGCGAGCGTACAAGCCATGTTACTGGCGACGAAGAAATCGGTGAATGGGTCACTATTGTCTCTAAATTTCACTTTGTCGACCTAGCAGGTTCCGAAAGAGTAAGAGAACGGTGCCAGTCCCATGACCTTGTTTTGACATACTTACAGCTCAAACGTACTGCTGCGGCTGGTGAACGTATCAAGGAGGGTATCTCAATCAACAGTGGCCTCTTGGCTCTCGGAAATGTCATTTCTGCCCTTGGCGATCCTTCGCGTAGCAAATCGCATACTGCATCTCACGTTCCGTATCGCGACTCTAAACTTACTCGTCTTCTTCAAGATTCCCTTGGTGGAAATGCGCATACTCTTATGATTGCTTGTGTCAGTCCCGCTGAATGGAATGCAAATGAAACTCTGAATACCCTTAAATATGCCAATCGTGCGAGGAATATCAAAAACCGCGCCGTTCTCAATGAGAAGGAAGACGGTTGGGATGATGTCGAGTGGCTACAGGGAACTATCACACGTTTACGGAAAGAACTCAAAACTATCAAGGAAGGGGGAATCATAGTCAGTAACAATTCGTCGTCAGAGCTCGTGGATTCCAGCGCAAGTAAGAAAGTTCTAGCGCAGATGACCGAGCTTCAGAACAATTACGAGGCTATGCGTAGCAAGTTTGTCGAACGCACGGAGGAGCTTACACGTTTGCGGAGAGAACTAGGAGAAAAGGAAAGAATCAGCACCTCAGGAGCCGTTGGTGCTACAGCTCGGTATGAGGAGATTGTTGGGCCGGTTATTGAAGAGTATGAGAAGACAATCGCTACCATGGAGGCTGAGCTCAGCCTCAACAAGGCAGCATTGAGGCATACCAATGAGCTCTTTGAGGAGAAGGAAGAGGAGTTAGTTGTTCTTACGGAGCGTCATGCGGCGACGGAACTCTACGTTGAGGAACTCCGGAGTAGGGTTGCTAAGTTGACAGAAAGAGAGTCATCAACAGAGGTGCCTTTTATTCTACACTCTTTATTCCAAAATCCTCATCCTTTTCAGACATACATAAGGGATCTCGAAGAGAAGATCAAGTCCTATGAAGAAACCTCGATAAGTTCGAGTGAGTCCTTGACGGATTTGAAGCGAGAAATCACTCGATTCAAGGAGGCTGAATCATCATCTACACAATATATTGCGGACCTTGAGGCTCGTTTAGGACGATCTGACGAATCTGTCCTTAACCTTCAACAAACAGTTGAGAGGTTGGAGAACGATTGTGAAAGGCGCCAGGACGAAGTCAAATCCCTCAGGTCGCGCTTGGAAGCACTGAGCGAGGACGGAAAGAATTGGCGAAGCGACCTTGAAGAGCGTGAAAAGAGGGTCAAGGACTTGGAGCTGAGGATGGCTGAATGGGAAGCCAAGAAGAAGGAAGTGGGTGATGTCAGAGTTCGCTTGGGTGGCGTGGTTGACGAAGTTGCTTCTGCAAAAAAGAGCTTGGAGATTGATATGAGTGATTCTCCCAAAGCATCTGAAGAAGCAAGTTCAAGCCCCGTTACGCAGGATCAACAGTTGTCCAAAGTACTGACAGAACCTTCGGCAACCGATTCTGTTTTGGAAAAGCAGCTTTTCGCTCTGCAACAAACTCACAATGCGACTTTGGCTGATCTAACAGCTATCACGGCCAAGTATCGAGATGCCCTGAGAGAAATTTCTGATCTTGCTGCTCAGATTCAAGAGGCAAAGCTCAGCAATTCTGAAACAGTTTGGTCGGAGTCTCCGGAGAAATCTTTGGAAAGTCCTTCAATCAGGCGACGGATAGCGAGTGGTAGAGTCAAGGATGTTGAGCCTCAGTATAACTCTGCTGGAAAACACCTTTTTTTTCGGCAAGCGACCTCGGCCGAATCGCTACACGCGAGGTGAGTGTATCATGTACTGCGTCTCTGAAAGAGTCTCACTTTCTACAAGGTCGCTCTCACAATCGCAATCGCTTTCGCAGGAGCTGTCATCGGCGCACTCACGCAAAACATCCTTCTCCAGTCACGGGACGGGTAGCTCCCATTCTCCCTCCAGTTCTCATAGCACATTGAATTATCTATCTGGTGTTCAACCCAATCTCTCCATCGCCTCTCCGAGTTCATCTTCTGTTAATGGTCATGAGCGCTCAGTCCACAGTCTTGAAAATGAGATTATGCGTCTTCAAGAGGTTCTCAAGGAACGAGAAACAGAAATCACTCTTCTCGAAGAGTCACTCAAGGAAAGTCGAGAGGAAAAGAGTTCTGCGCCCCCGACACTCCCTGTTACTGGAGAGCCTCTTTCACAGCCTAATGGTAAATTAAACGGCGTTGCTCCTGCCGCTAGTCTTTCCCCCAAGACTCTGAATCAATTCGATCACATACGCAAAACGATGGAAAACGGAGGCGGCCATGCTCGCACGGACACTAGCTCGGAAGTAAACAGTACATCCGTCGTTTCGGAAGCAGATGAATCTCTCGAAAGGCTCAATGAATTGATGTTGTGAGGATTGATATTACAAATCACTTACACCCGCCCTCATGTTCATTTCAGATCAATGGCTCAGAAAGAATCACATCATCGGGAGGTCGTAGATAGCCTGAACACACAACTCAGTCAGGTTCAGCGTCAATTGGATGACCTAACGACACTGTCTCGTGATCAGGTAGAGCTTCCGGGTGAATGCCTTAATCTTTTTGATCTCAAGATTTCTAGGCCCTTAATATGTCGAACGAAATTGAAGCTTTGCGAAAGAAGCACGATGAACATCTAGAGAAACTGAATGAGGCTGAAAGTCGAATCAGTGCTCTTACTGAAGATCTGAAAAGAGCCGAAAGTGACCGCGAGAAGGAAACCAAAGAACTTGGGAGACAGCATCAAGCAATCTTGACTACCAAACTAACTGAGCTCCATGATACGCTCGCACGCACCGAACAAGACCACAAATCCTCTTTATCTCGCCTCCATGACGAGCTCAAAGCTGCTGCTGCTGCGCTCCATCAATCTGACAACGACTATGAGGAGAAACTCAAAAAACTTGAAGAAGACCATTCTGAGGAACTTAACCTGCGACTTCAGGAAGTACACGACAATCTTGATCTTGCACGCGACGAGCATCAGAAGGTCGTAAAAAGACTCCTGGCTGATCATGCCGAACAATTGAAGCAAAAGGATGCCGAAGCCGATGCGATCCTTCAGCGCACAGAGGAGGAGTATTATAACGCATTGACGAAGCTCCGCGAAGCTCATGCAGATACCATTGATCAGCTGACAGCTGATTCGAATGCGTCCTTGGAGAGATTGCGCGAGGAGCATTCTGCAGAATTGCGAATGGCAGAAATTATTCGTCAAGGATCCCTTTCCGAATCCGAATCATCTCAAGCTCGCGCTCTGAAAGAGCTTCAGGACGCTCATGCGGAAGCTATTGCCAGGAAGGAGGTTTCTTTCACTGAGGAACTTGATGTCCTGAAGGCAGATCATGCCAGAAATCTGACGATGAAGATGGATGACTTTGCCCTCGACAAGGATCGTCTTCGTCTGGAGTATGAGACAGCGCTTGCGAAGCTCAAAGAGGAACGTCGAATGGAAGTAGATGGGCTTCACTTAGCTTTGACTGAAGCAAAGGCAGATCTCGCGGCTGCTTCCTTGAAGGCATCAAATGATAGGGATCATGTAATCTTCACTCTCAAAGAGCAGCAAGCTCTGGCTCTCCAGGAATCACAACATTCCTACAACCAACAACTCACCGCATTGAAGGCCACACATGAGATCGCCCTCCAGACAGCCCGCAACGAGTTTGAGGAAGAGTGTTCACGGTTGACTCAGTTACACACAGACGAGATGGCCAAACTTGAAGCACGACTTCAGGAAGACCGAGACGACATGAACATAACTTTGAATACGCTCAGGGAGGAACACCGGCTGGCTTTTGAGACTCTTCGGGAGCAAAACGAAAGAGCGCTTGACGAAAAGTCAAACTGGTTATCAACAAATCTTTCATCCCTTGAAGAAGAGCATCATGTTGCGCTGGAAGCTCTTCAGTCACAGAATCGAACCCTGATGGACGAGAAAAATAATGTTCTAAAGAGACTTGCCACTCTACAAGCTGAACATAGCATGACTTTGGAAACTGGTCGGACTGATATGGAGGAGAAGACGCGCCTTTCAGAACGTCTTACTGCTCAGCAGGAAGAATATCGTGAACGCCTCCAGGTAGCTATGGCTCAAACGGAAGTCCTTGGCAAAGAGAAGGATTCCCTCTCACAGAGTCTTGCCGTCATTCAGAATGAGCACCAAAGAAATCTCAAGGCGATGCAATTTGAGGCGCAGCAACTTGCTAAAGAAAGAGATAACCTCTTGCAGCGGTTGGCAGCTCAGCGAGATGATCAGGCGAAGAATCTTGAAACCATTCAGTGTCAAGCAGAAATTCTTGGGCAAGAGAAAGCTCATCTGTCGGAGACCGTCGCCGCCCTCGAAAAAGAGCGTTACGAGGGTCTTGAAACAGCTCAATCCAGAGCTGAGACCCTTGTGGCAGAGATAAAGCATCTCTCAGAGAGCCTGGCGACACTTCAGGCTGAACATCATGTTAGTCTCCAAGCAGCCAAGTCACAGGCTGAACAATTCGAAGAGGAGAGGAAACGCTTCGAGGATACTTTCGCGAGCCTCAAAAATGAACACCAAGATCGCTTGCAAACCATGCAGTCGAGAATCCTCCTACTTGAAGAGAAGGAGCGTATCTCTGCTTCTCTTGTTCTAGGTCTAGAGAGCCTTCGCGCTGAGTATGATCTCGTTCTCCAGGAACTTGATTCTCACAAGGTGGCGGCTGAAGAATTCGCTCTTGTTCGTGTGCAATCAAGACACCAGCATGAAGAGGAAATAGAAAAGAAGAATATCGTTCTTCGAGATATGGAGAGTCATTTGTCCAGTGTTGTCGCTGAGCGCGACGACCTGGAGGCTGAGGCTGCGAAATTACGAGGGCAGCTTGACACAACTCGCAAGGAACAGTCCAGATTGATCCAAGAGGCATCCAAGCGCGAGGCTATTGTCGGAGAGCTGGAACGGCATCGTTCGGCCCTTGCAGAAATGCAGGAACATCTACAAAGAGCCAAAGACGAGAAAGATGCTGTACAAACAGAGCGAACTCGAGCAGAAAGTCTAGTACGTGAGCTTCAGGCTCAATTGGCACGAAGTACTTCTCCTCATAATCGACCTGCTCCTGAGCGTAATCTACCTTACACCCGTGCAACTGTTCTACCTGCTATGAAGCTTCCTCCTCCAACACCTCCTCCGTCTATTCCTCCCCCACCTGCACCTACGCCTCGCGTTCCTGCTTCAGCAACCGTCGATGCATCATTCAGTATATCACCAAATAGCTCCACAACCGTCGCCTCAACCTCACCTCGAGAATCACATCTTGAGACTTCCGTACTACCGACTAGTTCCCTTGCCATTGACCCGAAGCTCCTCGCCAAGGTTGAGCAGCAGGCTAAACATATTGACGAGCAAGAGGTGATGATCAAGACACTCAACAAGCAATTGACACATTGTGAGAGTGATCTGCAAACCCATATGGATCTTGTGAGCACACTTGAAACATCACTTGGCGAATCGGAAAAGAATCGTACGTGGTTTTATACAATGTTCTTACTGCTAGTAATGTCTCCTCGTTTGAGCAGTTCGTAAAGCACGTATGCATGCCACGGAAATGGCACGCGAACGAGATACGCTCAATGCCAAAATTGAAGCCATGCGGAATGAACTAGCAGAAGCCAAACGTGAAGTCGTCACTGTGCGGAAATCGATTGTGGAAGAAAAGCAATCTCTGGAGCAAAGGCTTGATGAGGAACGAAAAGCCAAGGAACGGGCCCGGTCACAGCTCGATTCACGGATGGATGAAATTCAAAGACGCAAGTCTAAATTTGCATGTTTGTGATGTTTTTTTCCCATTCGTTTCACCCCACTTTTTGTTCATTTACCCTCGGTCACTGTCAAAGCCGTTGGATCCACTTTTGTTACGCTGTAATTTATGATCATTACGCACTCATTCCGACATATTGCTTGAGTTCGCTCTATCGTAGATACCCGCATTTTACTCACATGTTATGTTGTCCTCTCTGCAATTATTCTAATACTTTCATCATGTGCTATATCAATTACTGGACCTCGGAGTTTCTGGTTGTTATTTTCCAAATATAAAAGGATCCTGTCCAAGGCTATGTCCAATGATATAAGGCCTGGGGGTGACGAGGTGGATAACATAATTAGATCAGGATACATCTCATCATCACTAGTGCTTTCTCAGGGCTGAGAAAAAAGCTTCACTTCTGGTTACCCTAGTTAGGAATCATGTTCAGCGCCAGACGATGCCTCGTTGATCGGTTTATTACTCCTTCAATATATGTGCCAGGACGGCTTTTCAGCCAGCTTACAGCCAAAACCTTCCCGTTATTTTCCCTGAGGGAAAAGGTTCGCTCTGATGAAATATTGATGACTTTGAATCCATGATTCAGTAGGTTTGTCTTGTCACTGGTGGGGCAAGAGGTCTAGGCTATGAATTTTGTCGTGCATTTGCAGCCTCGTAAGTTAATCGATACCTTATGAAGATTGAGAATTGGATGGCGTCCACAGAGGTTGCAAGTCACTGGCAATCGTCGATCTCAAAGGCGACGAGGCTCAAAAAGCAGCGGACGAACTGAAATCTTATGCAGTAGGTTCGTTGAATCTTCCTATTCTGTATGTCTCCACACTCGATGATTCATGTAGGGAGTCAGTTCAATGAGGCAAGGGATCTCAACTTCGTCGGCGTCGAATGCGATGTTTCTTCAGAATCGTCGGTCCAGAAGACATATGATACAGTTGTTGACATCTTTGAGAAGGTCGATGCTGTTGTTGCATCAGCCGGTATGTAGAAAGAGTCGTTTCTGAGATGATATGCTGATATAAGTGAATTTAAGGAATTATCGAGAATTATACAGCACTCGAGTAAGTTGTTGCTGACGACATTGAGATCTCCAAAATGAGCTCTTCAATGTAAAGCTACCCTTCAGACCGCATCAAACGCCTGTATGACATAAATGTCCATGGTGCATTCTACACGGCACGCGAAGCAGCTCGAAACATGATACCTAAAGGTAGTGGTTCAATTATCCTGGTTTCCAGTATGAGCGCCAATGTCTGTACTTCTTCCCTATCATGGTCATACAACTCCTGATACACCTTGCAGATTGTCAACATCCCTCAGGTCGTTTTTGATAACAGCTATCTTCCGCTAATTAACGCTTGACCTTGTTATACAGCCTCAAACGCCTTATAACGCCTCCAAAGCTGGTGAGCACGAGGAATTTCCGTACTACACGGCAGTATATTGAGAGGGTTCAGCGGTGAAGCACATGGCTGCCAGTCTTGCCGTCGAGTGGGCGAAAGCGGGTGTCCGCGTTAACGCTTTAAGGTTCAAGTTTGTTTATAACTTGGAACGTTCTGACTGGATAGATTGTGATGCAGCCCTGGTTACATGTTGACGAAACTCACAAGAACGATCCTCGAGAACAATCCTGATCTCAAGGTATATCCAATTTACTGATTGGGAAGGCCTTTTAAGCTTATCTCACAACAGAAAAAATGGGAAAGTTTAACTCCTATGGGCCGAGTGAGTTCCCTCGCTGTACCGTTATCGATGCATCGTATTGAGCACATTGTCAGATGGGCGAACCAGAAGATCTGGCTGTCAGTTGACTTCCTTTGTTTTCACTAGGACCGACATTGTCCTAACGTTCCTTACAGGGTGCCATTGTCTTCTTAGCGAGTGACGCCTCAAAATTCGTAACAGGAACAGAAATTCGTGTCGATGGCGGCTATTGTATCGTCTAAGATTATCATGGGTATAATCCACAGTGCCTGTGGAGGATGTAGATTTTGTTCATTTGTATATGTAACTGTCAATGGTCTCTTAAAATCTTGACCATTCGGATGGCTTCCGGTGACACATACGTATAATCAACGGAAGCTAATTTATCTAACCCTCTGAAACTGCGACTTTCACCATGTCATCAGAACCCATCCAAGCTGGCTCAGTTACAGGAACCCCGAAAACGTTTGAGTTCACAAAGCGCAAACGGTGGGGTGACTTGTTGGTGACTGAACTTGCCGATGGAATCAATCTTATACTCTCTAAACTGCGTGTTATCCTCTACTGTGCGCCTGTCATAACAGAAATGACGGGTTGGAAAAGCGTTGATCTCTTAGGATGCGATTTCACAGAGCTACTTGCAACACGTCGGTCATTGTTCCATGACAATTCCCCTTCAACTGAAGCCTTTGTTCCAGCTGAAGACCAAACTGCTTTTCGAAATACTTTTGATGAATCAATACGCAATACTTCGGGTCTACTTGCATACGTTCGCATCAACTGCAGTGAGAAACTGCCATCATACCCCTCTACAACAAAGAGTATTCTGTTTGAGGTCCAGGGACGATCTCGTTCGACAGAAACAGAGGGCTTGTTTTTCTTCCTCACCATCAAGCCTTTCCCAAGTCGAAACACTGATTCGTGGGTTATTCCGGTCACTGGCGGCCTAGTAATCCATTGTTAGACGCCTTCTGAATATAAATTGCAGGCTGAGCACGTACTTGGACATCAAAATGGATAACGACAACCTACAGCGCAGACACACGGAGCTTAGTAAACGCTTGCCTCAAAAGGCTGTGGCCTCACCTATGACAATCACACCCATCCAAATTTATGCCACATCTCCTATCCAATCGACTTCCAATACAAATACAATCCAATCTGGTGTCGATGCTTCCAGCTCTTATCATCCACCTTCTGGTAGTAATCTCACCGAGTTTGACGCTCTTCTAGGGACATCCTTTGACAGTAGTTTGTTTACTGGTGCGCCGGTGCCTCCAGTCAATGCCTCTCTTGGCGAGGAGGATAGTGAGGACGCCTCGAGAAGAAAGAAGGTATGTCCTGTTGTTAAAACTCACTAGTTCGCATTCACCATCTATCACAATATTACATAAAGTTGAAGAAAATATCGGCCGGGGAGCAGTATGTGTGTATCACATGCGGAAGGACTGATTCTCCCGAGTGGCGGAAGGTTCGGCGAAGGTCTGAAAACAGGTATACGATCAACTTATGCTCTTCTAGGGTCCACTCGGTCCAAAAACTTTGTGCAATGCTTGCGGTCTTCGCTGGGCAAAGCAAACTCGAACCGGAAAAACCGAAGATATCTGCGACAGTTCCCAATATGACTCGTAAGGACTCGTGAGGTGCTTTGTGACAACCAATCAAGTTGTAGTCAAGGATTGTACCAATTTCTGTCGATGTTACCAAAGTGCTGCGTGTACGCGTCATTTATCAGTCTTTCTTGTATATAGCAGAGATCATGACTCTGTATGTCTCAATTGTAGGGAAGGGTAGAATTACTCGGGGAGGCTTACGCATGAACGACCGAGGTCCGTACTACATACATTTTGTCGCGTATCAAGTATGTTACGTACTTTTCAAGGGTCTCTTTGTCCATGTTGTGTGTCACCCATTCTTCGATCATTGCAACCACCAGCCGCAGTAGTAGACTGCTCGTCCTACTGCAATCTGCCTCACAATGGCTCAAGAAATTCATACTTTGGCTCAGACCCCTATCACATCTCATGCTTTTAGTCCGGATCGCCGTCGTTGGTTCCCTGATCCCATTCTCAGCGTCAATGCTCATCACATCCTCAGGGGTTGCCGTTTGCTTGAATTCTAATGACGTCCAGATACACTCCCGCCAGGGCTCAGAATTTGTTCCTTGCGATACCCTTTCAGAGGTGTGCAGGTCTTTCATCTTCGCCTTCTGAAACAACTTTGATGTCACTTCGTTCCAGCACGACAAGCTGATCACGTCCATTGACTGGGCTCCCCAATCCAACCGCATCGTCACAGCATCGCAGGACAGGAATGCATATGTCTGGCAAGAGTGTATGGATCCTCAGACTGGGAAGCTTATGTGGAAACCGACTCTGGTATTGTTGAGGATCAACAGAGCTGCCACTCATGTTCGATGGAGCCCTAATGAAGACAAGTTCGCCGTAGCAAGTGGTGCGCGGTATGTAGCGCTTGATAATATATTGCATCCGTATAAATGTTGTTACCTTCAGTGCCATCGCAATTTGTTCCTTTGATGAAGAGAATAATTGGTGGGTGTCAAAGTTGCTCAAGAAACCATTAAGATCCACTGTGTTATCTGTGGACTGGCATCCAAACAATGTATTGCTCGCTTCTGGTAGCGCAGATATGAAAGCCCGCGTGTTCTCAGCTTACATCAAGGAGGTCGACTCACGGTACAGATTCAAACGATTATCCATAGTTTTATCTGACTTTGCACAGTCCTACTGCAACTGTCTGGGGTTCAAAACTCCCTTTCAATACAGTCTGCGGAGAGTATGCAAGCCCCGCAGGTGGATGGGTCCACGCTGTTGGTTTTTCACCTTCGGGAGATGTGCTTGCTTTTGCAAGTGGGTCAATCCATCATTGATGTCATGAACTTACATAAAAGACATTTTTAGGTCATGATAGTTCGATCAACATCGTTTATCCCACTGGCCCGATAATTAACATCAAGATTTCATCTCTGCCATTTGTGACTCTCACTTGGACAGGGGAAACTACCCTTGTTGCTGCTGGACATGATTGCCAGCCAGTTGTTTTTTCTGGTTCAGAAGGAGGATGGCAAAGCATCGGGAGTTTAGATGCAGCGACTGGCATTAAAACAATGGACGCTAGTCGCGGGGCAGGGGCAAGTTATTCAGGCAACTCGAGCGTTGGGCGTCTGAAGACTGGTGCTTTTGCCACTTTCCGTGACGCAGATACTCGTGGTCAATCGAGTATTCCTGGCTCAGCTTTACTCACTACGGACACACAGCTCTTGACTGTGCATCAGAACACAATCAATAGTATAAGGGCATACCAAGGGTACCCTGGGCAGGTTTCGAAAGTTAGTACGACGGGTGTCGATGGGAAGCTCGTCATATGGGATATCGATGCCGTGGTTGGCGGTCACTAGATTACAATAAACTATATGACTCCCATTTGTACAAATTAGTACTGGATCGTATTGTCGTTTGCGCTGTTGCATGCGGAAGAGTCTGCCACTGGCTGTTCATTAATAACGCCCCACACGGAGGCTTTGAACTAGCCATTCAAGTGTTAAGGCAACGATCACAACATCAAAGAGAGGACACATACGAGTGTGAGCACTAGCCCCATCTTTTTTTCTAGTACCCTGAGACGTGCCAACAGCATGTGGTCCGGTTCCTCACTGATGAGACGCGTCTTTCTTGTGACCTTTGTACACAAGCATATAACACCTCCAGGAATTAACCGATATTCATTAACCTGGCGTCACGTACCAACTTGACATGCTGCGCTAGCTTTGCATATTCCCAAAGGACTTCCGCCTCTGTTGCAGTTAGACTGGAATGGGACTCGTATGGATTTGAGGTGAAGATATCGTTCGTGGTCATGGAAACTATTGTTGACATCGTCAAAGGACATTTGATCCTTCCTCAGGCTTCTAAGAATTCAAGTTCGGCACGGAAATTCGGCCATATTTGGAGACGATTTTGGACTCAAGACAGAACCTACCAACCTTAATCGATTCATCTGATATACATGTACATGTACTTAGTATCAGTCGTTCATGCGTGGTCTATTGCAACGTGTGACAAGCCTTCAGCTCTTCAGCTCTTCAGCTCATTTGCTTTAGACCAACCTCTGGTTCATCCGTGTCATTCAGGGGCTCTTTGTAGGCGAAGTGGATCTGTTATATCATTCTGCCCTTGACCTGATTTGATGCCGAAAGTCGCGAGGCAGAAAACAATAAATCGTTGTGTTGGGTCACTCCTAGAACAATTATAGGCTACGCACGGTAACTACTAAAATGAACGGACGCCATCTACCCCTTGCCGCGGATCCATGTTCTTAGAAAACGACTGCGGGTCTAGCTCAAACAAAAGGTTGATCACTAACTATTCCGAAATTCAGGTCATCATAGTCTACCTTCGAGTCTTGCATCCTTCCGAAGACTCCTCATTCTTTGCGTAACGCGTCTGTGACTACAATAATATCATGGCCTTATCTACCGACAATAGCCTTACTTCACAGGACACTTTCTTCCTTCCATCAGTCTACTCCTGTGGGCTTCGCCATTGCATGGCACACTCCTGTGATTCAACGGGAGAGTCTATAACATGTATCTTGCCTTTAAGCGGCTCATCCTCCATACGACATCTAGAAGAAGTGCCTCACGAATATTTTGTCCAATCACTACGTACTTTGGCTCCCAGCTATTGGGATAGACCTGAGACCTCTGATTGTACTATCAGTCCGTCCGTTCCCTCTTTTGAAGAGTATGAAGAAAACTGATCAACTTGAATAGTCGTTCCTATTCCTCAAGCGCCAGATGGACCTTTATATCTAACTGTTGCCGGACCATCTGCGCTACAAACCTATATTTCATATAACTCTTCTGGCTCTGGCCGGAGAGCGACTGAGCCAACTCTGGGATTTCTCCCGCGCTTACATCTCCAGGTACATATCACAACTGCCGTCCCGTCTCATTTGACACTCACTGATCATGAGCCGCAGTTGCATGTCGACTATCTTTCCACTCATTCGAGCTACATTCATGCCTTGTTGAGCGGCACAAACCCACTCGACCTTGTTCGGACCACAACGGATACCTTGAATGGTCCACGATCTGACCACCGGTACTCTGTGCCTGAAAATCGTCTGCCACGTCTGTTTCTGGGTCCATCTAATCATCCTACCCTCTTTCTCCCCGTTCCGGATCCTTCATCTTTCCGTTTGATTGCTCATTGGATGTACTTCGGCAATACAACCTTGATGGAAGAGTGCCTGCGTAAAAAGATCGTTCACTGGGAAGGTCTCGCGCGTAATGTCGAATACCTTGGAGTTTCCTCAGAGCTGAAGATTTTTCTGAAGCTGTGGTATTATGGAGAAGAGAATGGTGACTCTGGCAAAGATTGCCATCCTGCTTGCAATGACAGTTGCTGTAACAGCGAGATGGTTGATTATGACTCGATCGCAACCTCAGGAGATGAGAGCGATCCCGAATTTGAAGATGTACAAGAGCTGTCCAGGGGCAGGCTACGAATACGTCGTCCTTTGCCCTATCAGAAACCCAGAACCAGGCCGTGGTGCAATTGACGGGTCTTGAACCCAACTCAGAACACTTCCTGTTGATACCCTGCCAGTTTTTGTCCTATGTATAATATTCCCTTTTCCCCCTTTTTCTTACATCATCGAGAGTATGTCTTTCGTCTACTCTTCTTCTGCATTTGTAATCACATACAAAACCTTATGCGTCTGTCAGTCATCATTGTAGATTATTCACGCTCAGTGAGGCTGAGCAAGGTAATTTCGAAGATATTACATACTAGAATGAACGCAAAGAACATGAGCTGCCTTTCTTTTTCATGTTCACTGGCGTAAAAATTGGGGAGACGCAAAGGCGTCACCAAACCTCCCGCCCTGGAGACTTGACGATCAAACAAGAGACAAAAAACCCAGATCAAACAGGCGCGACTGAGAGATGCTTAGTCGTATTTCAATAGTCATGGAGTTCGCTTCTTCTCTGTTTCCTACCTTCAGGTCCAGGTAAAAGATGTTGGAACCGTCGAGAAAATCTAGTGCAGCTGAATATTGCAGAAATCAAAGGCATTGAAGCCGGGATATGGTCCTTATCAGCGTATGCAGAATCACTCTTGTACACTTGTAATCCCCCGTGATGAAAGTATTCCATTAAAATTTCTCGTTGATATGGAACATTCTGGTCCTTTTTTCGGGATAAATCTATATTTTCTCTGTCAAAGCAAAGTAGATGTTTGGAATTCAGAGATGGCTGACTTCTGCGGAGACTCTAGTGAATATCCAAAGCAAAGTGCATCGGAGGCGGTGCCTTGCATCCAGGCTACGAACGAGAAGGATCTTTCCAGCTGTGCCCTCACCTAACGACTTTCAAGCATTTTTAATCCAGTAAATTGGAATTTGGAAGTCGTGGTTCGGTCGCTCGAGTTTAGGTCTCAGGGAGGACTTGCTATTGTCTTGAGCAATACATAGGTGTTGTAGGTCAAGTCGACGGGTTTCTCACATAGATCAAGAAGCTCACTGATATCAGAAATTACATGTACCTGTCCCTCAAGCCATTGAATCACACAGTTTCTACCACACAGGAATGAGTTGCACAAGATTGAACAAGGAAGAATATGATGCAGACACAGGGAAACTCTGTCAAGAATCGCTGCTTGCACCAAGTATTTCCATTGTGAAAAGTGTAAAATAGACCTGTTATACCATTTCAAATGTGCTCATTTCTGAAGGAAAAGGTCTTTTAACAAAGGAAAGTGCCTTTCTCCATCGCAAATTGGCACTTCGTAAATGGTATGACAGGTGTCTTTTACACTTTTTATAGAGGAAACGCCTTCCGGTGTCAGCAGCGGACCTTCGTGGCGCTTTAGCCGCACATGACGCGTGACGTTTTCATGCATTGTATAAATCATTTTGTATTACATAATCACAGAAAGAAAAAGACTCTGGAAAAACATGCTTTTCGGCTGCCGGCATCTCGGCTAGCTCTTTGTTTGATCTATGGACTTGTTTCTTCTCCTACATATTCAAGGCAATGTCAGCTCGCGCCGTAGACACACTCCCCCATCAGTGGAGATATGTCTCAGAGGGTGGAGCGACTATCGTTTTCTCTTACGTTGGTCCACCCAATCCCCAGTTCAATGGGACTGTTTTGCGCTTGAGGAAGGCTACTATACCTATAACAGACTTACAGATATCATCGACTTATGTGGCTACACAAGACGAACCAGATGATCCCATAATCGAGTTTCAGCAGAAATGCATGGAGAGACTCATTCCACTCCAACATTTGCCTCGCCTGGAGTCTGTCTCTGTCTCATGTGAATGGCTCGAGTCCCTCATTTCTCTTCATGATGCCAAGCGACCTAAGGAAAGGAGAGCTAGGGACCAGATCGATGTTACGCGTACAAAAGGTGTCCTCGCAACTGATCTTGTTGGTGGTGACTGGGTGTCAGTCGAAATCAAGGCGAGTATCTCTATTTGATTTTGCTGGTGCACCCTGTGATGAAAAAAAAAACAAACTTCTTGATCTAGCCAAAGTGGGGTTTCTTGCCTTCTCCAATTCATCTTTCAGATGAAACTCGGAACGTCAAGTCTCGGACATGTAGATTCTGTATGCACTCTGCAATGAAATCAAAGATGGGAGAGGCTGCATCTTTAGGCTATTGTCCTCTAGATTTGTTCTCTGAAGACAGGGGCCGCATAAAAAAGGCGATACGCGATCTTTGGGATATTTGGACCAAGAGTAATGGAACAGTCAACAATCTCAAGATATTTGTACAGGGTAAAAAAGTTGTTCCTTCTGTTGTACGTCAATCACTGTAATTTGATGCAATTCTGGGACAACATTTTCTGTAGGCATCTCGCTTACTTTTGAGCGACCTTGGTCTTGAAGTGTCTCATGAGGAACTTGGTGAAGCTTTCGCTGACGCCCTATTACCCATACTATTGCAAACCCCAGTGCTTCGCATTCTCGGTAACCTTCAGCGCTCTCTCGATGCTCTTGACATCGAAGGTCTTTTCAAACTCTGGCGCCTTTGTGAATCTGCCCAACAGGAATTGCATGGAATCGGTGCCGCCTCTTTTCCGTCCTTCTCCATTGACTCCAGTTCTACTCATTTGACGTCTTTTGAACCTAATATCGCTGACTGGACCCACTTTTTGGACATGTACTTGTCCTCGTCTGCAGAATTTAACCATGTCAACCCAGCACCAGAGCATCTTTGCTTCTATCTCCTGGCATATCTCCTCTCAGCAACTTTCAAGGATTGTTCAATCATTGTCCGCCTCGATCGCCTTCGACCGACGGTGCCAGTTCAGGACATCAAACCTGAACAGATTATGATAATTGATTTGGATCCCAAAGATATGGCTCGCCTTGGGAAATGGGAAAAATTAGATCAAGAGATTGTAGGAGCCTACGTCGCTGGAGGTTGCAGGAAAGTCTGTGTTGACGCCAGATGGCCATATCCGAAGGCTGAGGAAGCATAATTAACGTATGCGGAGGGGTCATTTGTCGATAAGTATCGCGGCGGATCTTATATGGCTGTATTTTGTACAACCTGGCTTGAAAATGAGTCTGATATCATCAGTGGGTTCTGTAATTGGCAACGACAATCTTACGCTCACGTGAGCGCGTGGAGGCACCGGAAATGGTCCGAATCTGCCGAACCGAGCGAAATGGTCGTGACTACTTCTTATTACATTCATCTATCTTTCGTTTCACAATGCCTTTTGTACGATCCTTAATTATCGCTTCTGGTCGTAGGCAACTATTAACAAAGTCGACCCCCACCGTGTCCCTGCGGAGACACGCTTCGACCTATAACAATGACGTCGCCGGTCTGAGTGAAGAGGAGGCAGAGGTAGTCCAGTCCGTACTAAAATGTCTTTGAGATGAGCTCAATAGCAACAGTTTAGAAATGCAGTAGTGGAATTTGCTCAGAAGGAAGTCGCTCCTAGGGCCGCCGAAATTGACAAAACGAATACGTTCCCTGCTGTAAGCGTTGCGCTTCTGCGACGTTTCCTAGAGCTCATGATCGTCAATCTTGGGAACCGCAGGATCTTTGGGAGAAGTTCGGTTCAATGGGCCTCCTCGGCATTACAGTGGCTTCGAAGTATAACGGTCTTTCACTCGGTTACTTCCACCACACACTTGCCATGGAAGCACTCTCCGCTGCATCCGGCTCAGTGGCACTGTCATACGGCGCTCACTCGAACTTATGTGTCAATCAAATCCATCGGCATGGAACCGATAGCCAAAAAGCTAAATATCTTCCGGACCTGGTTAACGGAACCAAAGTGGGTAGCTTGGCTATGAGCGAGGTCACCAGCGGCAGCGACGTCGTGAGTATGCGATTAAGAGCAGAGAAAATACAAGGAGGATGGAAACTGAACGGAAATAAATTTTGGTTCGTCTGTTTTTTTCTTATTCCAGGACGTCATGCATTTTGACTTCTGAGCGGCGATTAGGATAACAAATGGACCGGTGGCGTCGACATTGGTCGTCTATGCCAAGACAAACCCGGAGCTGGGTTCAAAAGGCATAACTGCATTTATCATTGAGAAGACGTTCGATGGTTTTTCGGCAAGCCCGAAGCTAGATAAGTTTGGGATGAGGGGAAGTGATACATGCGAGCTGGTTTTCGACGATTGTCAAGTCCCTGATGGTAATACCATCTTTTTTTCCTGAACTTTTCCACTGACGTCGTACAAGAAAATGTACTCGGTGGAGTTAACAAAGGGGCTGCGGTCTTAATGTCCGGTCTCGATCTGGAGCGAATAGTTTTGAGCGGTGGTCCTCTGGGGTCGGATCCATCTCTGGATTAAAGACATCGAGCTGATTTTCATTCAGATTGATGCAGGCTGCATTTGACGAGGCTGTAGAATACGTCCACGATAGAAAGCAGTTTGGACAGCCTGTCGGAACCTTCCAACTAATGCAAGGTAAGAAATGAAAGGTTTTCTTTCGACTTTATCGTCATTAATTTGACCTTGTCAGCCAAGATCGCTGATATGTACACCAAACTCAACGCCAGTCGTTCCTACGTCTATGCTGTTGCACGAGCGTGTGATCGAGGCAGCGTCAGCAGACGAGTGAGTCAGAACTGACCGAGTTATGGTGCATCTTGTATGACCATCCTACAGGACTGTGCGGGAGCAATTCTTTATTCGACTGAAAAAGCTGTTGAAGTGGCGCTAGAGGGAATGCAGTGTTTCGGAGGTAATGGATACATAAATGGCAAGTTCGATCATACATCCTAAAAATGTCGCCCTTTTGATGCTTGTGCCACGATTGCAGACTACCCGATGGGCCGGATTGTGAGGGACTCCAGATTGTACACAGTCGGCGCAGGGACGCAGGAAATCAGGCGCATGCTCATCGGACGGGAATTCAATGAGCAGTTCAAGAAGTAGTGTAGGCAATACACTCGACTTCTTTCTTGTGAGTCTGGGGTATATCTATAATGTTTGAATCATTATCGAGCTAATAATGTTCCTTCCCGGTCCAGGCGTAGTTTCCTTTTATATCGATGTAGTTCAGAGATCTGCTATGAGCCGCGGAGTATGAAAGTGTCTCAGTTGCCATATTGAATGGAACGCACAAACTAAAACCTCTCCGTTTGAATTTCGGGGTCCAAAGCCTGATAAACTTCTCTCTTTCTACTTCTGCAACGATCTCTAAAGTTGACTATTTAAATCGCTCAACCGCCCTCTATTGCTCATCCGGCATTCGTCCCCCAGAACATCCGCAGCGACGATTCCTGACCATTGTCCCTCTGTTTCGGATCTATAACCACAAAAGTAATACCAGATTATGTCTGAGTGGATCGACGTAAAAACCGAGGACTCGACGCCTTACTTTTCTTCAACTGACTCGCCTAAGACCGACTCCGGCATATATCTGACTCCCGTAGAAGCTCACGTTCCCACCGGCGCCCAAAATGTCTCGCTTCCGTTAGAACCTGAACCGGTCCCTCACACTCGCCCAACACCTGCACCTTCCGAGCGGCAGCGCACTGTCCAAGCATGCGACAAGTGTCGTGAACGCAAGACTAAGGTGTGTAATCAAGATTTCATACGCTCTCTTCTTAACTTTGCTTTAGTGTTCCGGAGAGCATCCTGTGTGCCAAAGATGCACTACTCGAGGACTTATCTGCCAGTACTCGTCTCGAGAGCCACGCACTCGTGGTCCTTCAAAGGCACGACTTCGCAACGCTATCTCCTCTGCAGACCTGCGATCTTCTCCCAACCCGCGTGCTTACTCACATGGCCCTCAACATTCCCAACAGCTCCGGAACTTTCATTCTCAAAATTACGAGTCACTCTCCGACTATCGCTCCCTTCGCCGAGTGTCATCTATCCCTTCAACTTTCAACACAGATGAACCCTCCGAACTTCCCTTGAATGCGGTCAACTTTGAAACGATGCGCGAGACCTACACACAGCCCTTTACGTTAGACGAGAACTCGCCGCAATATCATAACCCTCCTCCCTTGCAATATACACAATCCGACCCCAGAACCACTCAACTACGGGATATGCGGCGCGTTCAGAGTCATTCGACTTTGATAGGTTCTCGCGGGCTTAGCTTAAACAGGAACACGCCTAATTATTCAAACTTCCGCCAAGTTGACAGTCTCTCTGGGCAAGCATCGTATACTCAGCAATGGACTTCTCAGGGGAATCTCTCTCCTCGTGTCATGCCTCTCTTTGATCCCACCCTTGTTGACTCCCAACTATTGTCTCCGGGAGCGAGGACCGACACGATTTCTCAGCCCCGTCCCTCGCCGAAAGTTCGTCCATGGGGATATCAAAGTGACGGAAGCACAGGGTAAGTGTATATTAACTCGGCAAATCTGCCCACCTCATTCGGCCTCAGGTCGGAAACATTGTCGAACGATATCAACATCGAATATTCACCGGCTTCGTCAGAGGATGTTCCAGAACCTCCGCCTTGTCGTATGTTATACATCTTGCCTTATTGGCGACGCTTCTGACTTGAGTATCTAGCGAGCACCTTCGTGAACTACTCGCAATTTTCAGACCCGGATGTTGGGCTTCATATCTCAGTGTCCTCTCAAGGTGGATGTACGCCTCAGTTACTCAGCCCTTCTTTATATGTCCCGGGCGAGCACTACGCTTCACAGGGTGTAGCCATCGCACACCCTTCTTCGGATTCTGATATACATACGGGCTACGAGCAGTATGTCTATCATTGACGGACTAGAAGACGTCATTCTTGGAATAACGCATTATCTGGACATGCATATGTAGCCTCAAACTCACTGTTCGGGCACTCGTGTAATATATAGGAACTCCGATCTCCATGTCATGCCACTGTAGACAGCGCCAGCGATCTTCAAGCAAGTACTACATATAATCATTCAATTTTGTGCCATAGTATCTCCTAATCTAATCTAGAGCTCCTTAATATCGCTTGATGAGTTTACATTTTTGTACCGGCGAGCTTGTGGCCACTATTACGCCGAGGAACATTTCTGAGTTCGGGAACCGATATACTTATGCCGGCGGTCGAAGCGGCTAAAAAACTTCACCCGGTGTTCATTCTATTTCAGGAAACTGACTAACCATTGCGCCACCCACACGCACCCAACATGATAGCTAACCGAAGTACTATCAATTGTTCTATTCTATAATGGATGCTGAGGAATGTCGGTACATAGTACACATTGATTGAAATGACAAACTAAGTAACATGGGTATACGGACAGTATCAAATAACTATCAAAAGAAGGAATGAAGAACATGGCGTTCTGATCATGGAAAAGACCGTGAATGCGAAGGATTGTTGGTGTCCCCGGCTTCATCACATGTGATGACAGGTGTGTGGGTAATGCATGAGTTATTGCGTAATATGAGGATTGTGCCCGCCTGTGAAAGTATTATTTAAGCATAAATCTTGTTATCTGTGACTATGAATAACAAATTACCTTGGCACGTTACACCAGAGACACGGGTGACAAAGCCACTGTGAGCAAGAGTTCGGCTTGTTCGTCCCGCAAGCCGAGACTTAACTGCCTTGTTGGGGTGATGACTTTGAATCTATCCTGGACTCATGACCAGCACAGGATTATGAGACCACTAAAACATTGAAATCATGGAAGCCAGATCTTGACAGTTTGGTCGACGCTTCCAGTGGCAACGACATTCATGAGTTTTTCAGGGTCTGCTGATGAGGCCTCTGAAGCGGTAATTTTCGTTGCAGTCGTCCCACCGGATGTCATTTGACGACCCCATGCAAGCGTAGTCACAAAGTGGTTGTGAGCATCAACGGTTTTTACACATCGTCCTGTGGGGAGTTCCCATATCCGTATGGTCTTGTCATCAGATGCAGAAAGAAGATATTTTCCGGACGGGTGGAAGGCAAGAGCACGGACCCAGTTGTCGTGACCGGCCTTCATAAACAGAAATCAGGGATGGTCCGGACTGCGAAATGACCAACGTACGAGATTTCGCAGCATTTGACCGGTTTGGGCATCCCATAGCTTGATTGTCTTGTCTCGGGCTCCGCTGGCTAGGTACAACCCTGGTCGTTTCGCGCGATCGGTGTTCTAGAATCACAGATCAAATCATCTGTGAGGAACGGAAGGTTCGGTGATACTAACCGGAGTTCCGGTCAACTCTCGTATAGCAGCATAAGCAGTAACCGGTGCGAAAGTGACTACTTCGACATCATTCTCATGATCTCTCAACTCTAGCTTTGATTCTCCTGTCTGAGCATCCCAGATGCGGACGGTCTGGAAGGAGATTCAAGGAATATCTCATCCAATAGAATCACACATACGTGATCTTTAGAGCCACTCGCAAGCCATTTTCCATCGTCAGAAGGCACCACACACCGTACCCATTCTGCATGACCCGAGATTGTCCTCACCAGATGCCTAAAGCCATACGTTAGAGGCACGAAGTCGGGCGAAAGGTGAATCAAATACGTGGAAGCAATATCGAACACTCTTATAGTTCGATCTCTGCTCGCGCTCACAATATATTGGTCCCCAGGCATGAAACGCACAGCGGACACGGAGTGGTCATGACCAGGAAAAGTTTTAATGTTTTTCCACTCATTCTGAGAATCCCATATTTTGATGAAGAGATCCGATGAACAGGTCACTGTCGGGAAAACGTGAGGTCGAAGAAACTCCAAAGAAGTCCTGGAAGGAAGCCAACCTAGAAGGTGACCTTTATGGTCGAACTCGACGTCCATAATCGCCTTCGTATGGCCCTTGAGCGTACGTTCAAACTCTCCTGTCTCCCAATCCCATATCTTGACCGTCGCATCTTCGCTCGCGGAGGCGATTAGTGAGTATTGCGGATGAAATGCAACGCGCGTAACTGGAGATCGATGCCCTGTAAGGACGTGAGCTGCCGGTGCTCGTGGAAACCAGTCTATTTGAGCAGCAGCTCGCTTGGCGGGTGACAGGGACAATTCTTCTTGCAAAGCGGCGTTACGGTTCTCTAGATCCATGATCTAGCAAACGCCCTCAATGAGCTGCGGATCTCATATGGATAGAGTCGCTCACTTTCTTTTGCAACCGGATGACACTCGTCCACTTCTTTTCCAAAAGACCAGCATACTTTGCTTTTGGATCAGGAGTGTATTGAGTTCCTGCATCGGCCTTGAGGGCGTTGAAGGCCGCAATAAAGTTGTTGGCGTATAGATAATCAAGCATAGACTTGTGTCTGTAAAATGGTAAGTTGGGTGAAGGGAATGTCGTAAAGGTAATTCTCTACACACAGATCTTCTTTCTGCCTATCAGAGAGTAAAGACATCTCGCGGTGCCTCCGTGTGTGCGGGGAGTAAGTAGTGAGCAGGGGATGGCGGTGATTCAAGACAAAATTACGCGACCAACGCGGACACAATAGATTTTGAACAAACTGTTGTATTGACTTGTTTTCCGCGCTCTTTCGACATTCTGCACCAGCTGAGCGACCACACACGTACACAACGTAGCAACAAATAAAGAGCCTCGATATATATCAGAACGGTCGTAGAAGACTTGACTGGTTAACTACTGTGTTGATTAGGAAGGCATTATGCAAAGTGCTCAGAAATTCGCATTGAACGTACGCGCTTCTTGGCAGGCGTTTTATAGATACGGGAACGCGTAGTAGTCGTCATTATTATATTTCTCAACTTCCAAGCAACTGGGTGAAATTCAAGCAAGTCCTGACCTTCATCGCAGTGGGTCAGGGAATGAGGTTCTCACTCGCAGCCAAACGCGCTACCTTTGCATCTGCCCATGCGGGTGCATGAGACAGCAAGGGCAGCGAAATATGTTGTCCGAAAAACATCATGCGATGCCGGAGTGCGGACGAAGCCGGGAGTGTGTGAACTTTTCCGACGTGTCGGAATTTTAACGACGACTGTTCTTTCCTCTACCAAATACCCTTGACACCATCGTCTTTCCGCCATGCTGACCTCCCGTGGTGCCGTCGCTCGTATTTCTAAGAGAGCGTGGAACAGCGCCAACAAAACAAACGCGTTTTTCTCCACTTCTACTCTCTTGACCAGGTCTGCTCTTCCCAAGACACAGCAGCGGTCGAACTCGGTTCGTCCTTCCCGTGCTTCAGCGCCTGCTCCTGGTTAGTATTTTGAGTTCTTTTGCCTTCCTTGTCCCCTTCTGCTTCTCCTCTCTTCTTCCTCTCATTTCGACCATTGAAAAATTTTACCTGATATTCCACCCGTTTACAGCCGCACGTACCTACGCGACAGAATCCACTGTTTCCGTTGGCACGGTCAAAACCGTCATCGGTGCCGTCGTCGATGTTCAGTTTGAGACTGACAACCTTCCCCCCATTCTCAATGCCCTGGAGGTCCAAAATTTCAGTGGTGGCCGTCTTGTTCTCGAGGTCGCCTCCCACCTGGGTGAAAACTCGGTTCGTACCATTGCTATGGATGGTACCGAAGGTTTGGTCCGTGGAACCAAGGTCATTGACACTGGTGCCCCCATTACCATTCCCGTTGGCACCGCGACTCTCGGTCGCATCATGAATGTTATTGGTGAACCCATTGACGAACGTGGTCCCATCAAGGGTGCTAAGATGTCCCCCATCCATGCCGATCCCCCTCCGTTCGTTGACCAGTCTACCACTGCTGAGGTTTTGGAGACTGGTATCAAGGTCGTTGATCTTCTCGCTCCCTACGCCCGTGGTGGAAAGATTGGTTTGTTCGGTGGTGCCGGAGTCGGAAAGACCGTGTTGATCCAGGAGCTTATCAACAACGTCGCCAAGGCTCATGGTGGTTTCTCCATCTTCTGTGGTGAGTCTTCCTTCTTGCTGTGAGTTTCCACTTCATAACCATGTTTTTAGGTGTTGGTGAACGTACCCGTGAGGGTAACGATCTCTACCACGAAATGATTGAGACCGGTGTCATCAACCTTCAAGGTGATTCCAAGGTCGCTCTTGTCTTTGGTCAGATGAACGAGCCTCCCGGTGCTCGTGCCCGTGTCGCTCTCACTGGTCTTACCATTGCCGAATATTTCCGTGACGAGGAAGGACAAGATGTGTTGCTTTTCATCGACAACATCTTCCGTTTCACTCAGGCTGGTTCGGAAGTGTCTGCCCTACTCGGTCGTATTCCCTCTGCCGTCGGTTACCAGCCTACCCTCTCCACTGATATGGGTGGCATGTAAGTTGGGCTTGAACTTGGCAATCGTCGTGTCTTCTAATGAATTTTTGCAGGCAAGAGCGTATTACAACCACTAAGAAAGGTTCTATCACCTCCGTGCAAGCTGTCTACGTCCCTGCCGATGATCTGACTGATCCTGCCCCCGCCACCACCTTCGCCCACTTGGATGCTACTACAGTGTTGTCTCGTGGCATTGCTGAGTTGGGTATCTACCCCGCTGTCGACCCCCTTGACTCCAAGTCCCGTATGTTGGACCCTCGTATTGTATGGCATCCCTTTTCGTATCCCTTACTAGCATCAGTTGATGTGACATGATCAGGTTGGCCAAGAGCACTACGACGTTGCCACTGCCGTCCAGAAGATTCTCCAGGACTACAAGTCACTTCAAGATATCATTGCTATCTTGGGTATGGATGAATTGTCGGAGGAGGATAAGTTGACCGTATGTCATTTCCTGTTCACGTTAGCGTATCGGTGTTTAATCTCCATATAGGTTGAGCGTGCGCGTAAGATCCAGCGTTTCATGTCTCAACCCTTCCAGGTCGCCCAGGTCTTCACTGGTTTCGAGGGCAAGCTTGTCTCCCTCAAGGACACCATTCGCTCGTTCAAGGAGATCCTCTCTGGTGTTCACGATGCTCTTCCTGAATCTGCCTTCTACATGGTGGGTGGATTTTTGTTCATGGATACATTTAGTGACTTTTATTGATCCACTGCCTAACAGACTGGCACAATTGAGGATGTCAAGGCCAAGGCCGAACAGCTTGCTAAGGAGATGGGCAACTAAATTCTTCTAATGTGCAGACGTAGTCCTTTGCTTCGCTGCGTTACTCAAAACTCGTAGATTGCAAACATCTTGTCGGTAGAAGTGAAAAATATTATTTCATCATTAATTTCGATGTCAGCAGTTGAAGATTGTTTCCATATGTGATGAATGTGGTATTAGTGTGGAGAATTCCTTTTCCTTCTTACACTGCATGTTATTCTATTTGGATCGCACTTTCCTTTCGATTTGCGCTAACTTCTACTTCGCTGTACACGTATTGTCTGTCAACCACGGTGACTTTTATAAACCCTTACTAGGCAATAACCCTCACAGTGCCGAGATCGCCGGACTTTCTTTGTTGGATTTTTTTTCTTCCATATATATGGTCGAATGCTGAAACGCTCTTGTTATCTTCTCCGCTCGAGTTCATTCGTACTCTTATCCCGCAATACTCGCATACCTCGTCAATCCTGGATGGGTACAGTCGCAAGCGACGATGCTGACTGGTTCCGCGTCTCTCCCGGCCATGCTCCATCATACTCCCTATTCAAAAAACCTATACAGAAACCTGAACAGGATGATCGAGATTACAGAATCATTCGACTGGATAACGGCCTACAGGCGACTCTGATCCATGATGCTAATGCGGACAAAGCTGCTGCGAGTTTGGATGTTGCAGTTGGCCATTTATATGATCCAGTGAGTTAATTCTGTTACTCACCCAATGTGAACATCAATCAACCACACATCTAGGCAGATATGCCTGGCCTTGCTCACTTCTGCGAACATCTGTTATTCATGGTGAATACTTCATTGCTAGTCAGATGCCGTCCTTCCCGCTGTCCTTCATTCATGAAATTTGTGCTTGTACTAAATTATGTCGTTTATTCTTGTAGGGTACTGAGCAGTTTCCCAAAGAAAATGAATATAGCGAAGTATGTCACATATTCTTCGCATGCGATGTCTCTTGATGTTCCTTTTCATAGTACTTAGCCAAGAACAATGGCGGTTCAAATGCTTACACATCTACTTCGAATACGAACTACTTTTTTACCGTTGCGACCCCTGCTTTGGAAGGTGCACTTGAGCGCTTCGCAGGGTTCTTCCACTCGCCCCTGTTCGCGCCAAGCTGCACAACCCGCGAGTTAAACGCCGTCGACTCCGAGCACAAGAAGAATCATCAAACGGATATGTGGCGTATATTTCAGTTGAACAAACATCTTAGTAAAGAGGGACATCCGTGGAGTAAGTTTGGCAGTGGAAGCAAGGACAGTTTATCCAAAGCTGCCAAACTATTGAAGGCGGCAGGACTGCTTATAGAGGACGGCGTTTTGTCACGGTCAACAGGAACCACACCGTCGCCCATTCCTTCCAGAACCTCCTCCCCTACACCGTCCATTGCTTCCACTAACAACGGCAATGAAGCGGACGGTGGCGCCATCGGACGTGAAACTCGCAGACGATTAGTAGAATGGTGGAGTCACGAGTATTGTGCGAGTCGCATGCGACTGTGTGTCATTGGGAAAGGTAGAGAAAAAATCATCAAGTTCCAAGTCAATCAACCTTTCCTGACACCATTGCAGAATCGCTGGAAGAGCTTTCAGAACTTACGTCGAAGTTGTTTTCACCTATACCGAATCGTGGACGTGATGCCCTTCCCATGATACCTGACCATCCTTTTGGACCCAACGAGAAAGGAGTTAGTTGCTTAAGATTTTCCTCGTTAACCGCATATTAACACTGTCGTATCAGACTCTTGTTTTTGTTCAGACAGTTATGACCTTCCACGCATTAGAAGTCTCGTTTCCTTTGGCTTTGCAGCCTCCATTATGGAGGCATAAGCCAGCCAATTTCCTATCACATCTTTTAGGTCATGAAGGCGCTGGTTCTTTACATTCATATCTGAAAAAGAAAGGCTGGATTACAAGTCTGAGCAGTGGTCCTCAAAATTTAGCAAGAGAGTTTGCCACATTCAAAGTGACTGTGCACTTGACCGAGAATGGTTTTCGTATGTCGTTTTCGATGAACATGAATTGAACTCACCCTCCTCTAGAACACTACCGCGACGTAATCAATGCAATCTTTCAGTACCTTTCTCTTCTTCGTGCTTCGCAATTTGATGCATTTCACCAGCGTGAAATCGCAAGAGTCTCTGATATTAAATTTCGTTTCAAGGAAAAGAGACGACCAGATGAATATGCGACTTCGATCACGGAATATATGTCGTGGCCCACTCCAAAAGAACTTTTACTCAAGGCACCGGAGGTCACATGGGACTGGGATTCTGCCGCTGGAGAGGATGAGGTCAGGAAATGTCTCGAAACCTTCCGAATAACCGAAGGTCGCGTGGTGCTTATGGCGACGGCGCCTGAACACTCTAAGATTGCTTCCGCCGACTTCACTTGGGAGAAAGAACCTTGGTATGGTACAAAGTATCGTGTTGAACGATTCGACGAGCAATTCATTAATGAGGTGCATTTTTGACCGGTAACTCATCTCCAGTATACTGACCGCTTCGTCACTTCTAGGCTGAGGCGCCCAACACAATCACAAAACTTTTCCTTCCGGGTCCCAATGAATTCATTCCCACAGATCTTGAGGTCGACAAGCGGATTGTAACTCAGGTTTATAAAACTTATGTAAAGCGTTGCATCCTTTTCAACTTCTTTTAGCCCCTCAAACGGCCTCATCTCATACGGGAAACATCCCTATCTACGCTCTGGCACAAGAAGGATGATCGCTTCTTCGTCCCCAAAGCTCATGTCGTCATCGATATTCGCAGGTAATGAGACTTCTCAATCAATTCAAAGGAATTCACAGAAGAACCCTTATCATTTTTGAATAGCCCTGTTGGAAACCAAACGGCTCGTGCTGCTGTCATGACCAAGTATGGCTCGTGTTTCAATGACATTTCGCTCTGTTGTGTCCTGATGTTCCATAGGTTATATGCTGACATCGTTAACGACTACCTCACTGAGTATTCTTACGCAGCTGACCTTGCAGGTTTGTCGTACAATTTCATGTCACAAACGAACGGGCTGTACATCTCAATTCATGGCTACAACGACAAGCTCAGTGTGCTTGTGAGGAAGGTGTTAGAGACGATGAAGGGACTCTCTGTCGATCCTGAACGATTGTCCGTCATCAAAGAACAGGTTTGAATACTGGTTTTGTTTTCGCTTTTTGAAACCCATTAACACCTGTCAGAATCAAAGGGAATGGCGAAATTTCTTCCTTGGACAATCTTATACATTATCCGATTATTTCGGTCGTTATCTCCTAACAGCTGACCAATGGTCAGTGGAAGAAAAGTTGAAAGAATTGCCCTGTAAGCATGCAAACGCAAAGACCCGTGGTAATTTGCTCAAAGTCTCTGTAGCGATCAGTGCCAACGAGGTTCAGACTCATGTGAAGCAATTATTGTCGCAGGTCAATCTGCGAATGCTTGTGACTGGTAATATTCACAAAGACGTGTGTGGCACTTGACATTAAAGAAATCACTGTTCTGAGTCTTGTCACTAGGAAGCTTTGAATATTGCAGACATTGCTGAGGATGGCCTGGATATATCCTCCTCTAGCGCTGTGGAACTGAATGAGCGATCGCTTCTCCTTCCACAAGGTACGATTGCTTGACAAGGTTTGTCCACAACTAACCAGTGCATCAACAGGTTCTAACTATATTTGGACTTGCCCTATTCCCAACCCTAATCAAGCTAATTCATCCCTCACTTACTATATTCATTTTGGTCCTATTGTAGATCAAAGGCTCAGAGTGGTCTCTTCACTTCTTACACAGATCCTGAGCGAGCCTGCCTTTAATGTTTTACGTACCCAGGAGCAGTTGGGTTATGTTGTCCACTGTGCTCCTTGGATGTTGGCAGGCTCTAGTGAGAAAGGAATGCGCATTGTGGTTCAGAGCGAGAAAACTCCAGGATATCTAGAAGAACGCGTTGAATCGTTTTTGAAGGGCATGAAGTCGACCATTGAAAACATGTCAGAAGCAGAGCTGGCCGAGCAGAGAAGTGGTCTAGAGAGGAAGTGGCTGGAGAAGGATAAAAACCTGGCAGATGAGACCTCGTACTTTATGAATCACATTACGACTGGTCATTGGGATTTCCTGAGGAGTGAGTTAAGTTCAATTTCACCGACCCTCTTTCTGACGCAGGCTAGGGGAATCTGATGCACGTTTTCTTCGGAGTGTCACGAAGACTGATGTTCTGGATCTATTCCTATCTCATGTTCATCCCTCTTCAACAGCGCGCTCTAAACTGTCGGTTCATATGATTTCTCAGAAGACCCGCTCGAAGAAAGTCAGTGTCGCTGCATCCCAGGCATTTGGCAGCCTCTTACGCGAGGCTGGCGTTGAATGTGATGCGGAGGCTTGGAATAAATCACTTGAAGGTGATGCAACAAACTTTACCAATTATTGGAGACAAATTCTCGAGATGGAACCAAACGCTTCCAGACTCCTCAATGCTATCCCAGAACTCGTTGAGCGGTATCCCGTTCCTGGTGAGGGCAAGGATATCCCTCGCTCCGATGTCACCTATATCATGGACTTGAAAACATTCAAGTCCAGTCTTGCAAAATCTGCCGACTCAGGCCCAATGATACAGTGGGGTGATTTGCCCGTGTCACGCTATTAATTCCATACATAGCTTTTTAATCATGTATGTTGTATGTATGTCATTCATTCTCTGATTCACTAGCCGCTGTCTTACCATTGAAATAACATATGGATCTTTCAAGACTTGACTTCACAGGGACCGTTTTTTGAGAGTACAAAAGTGTATAATAGGAAGAGATGTATGGATTGGATAGCAGTGAAATCGGAAGACGAATGCATCGAAAACGAATGACGAATGTTCCGCCAGCAGCTGGAGAGCAATTGAAGAAGCTGGATCGCGGGTAAACAATGATACGTAAGGGAAACCAGAGAATCAGCGTCAAATAGGGACATGACTATTTCTATTTCATTTCCTTCTGGGAGCCTGTTTAGCGTGCTGAGGAGGCGCGACGAAATCCTTAGGCCGGCGGAAAAGGAGAACATGTGGTTCGGGTGCTACAGTCAGAACGCGTCAACAAAAAACCTAGACTTATTTTTGCAACACTTACCATGTACTTCATAATGCTCCCATCCTAGACTCTGAGTGATTCCAATACCCCTCCACTCGGGCTCAGCCAAGAGCCGCAATGTTCCAGAGTCGTCTGTGTTGAAGAATTGTTTTGGGATCATCTTAAGGAGTTGCTTGGGAAGTATGACGTGCCGATACTCGTAGTCATCGTCAGAATAGCGATCAGAGTAATGAATTCTGCCAAGCGGTAATTAGAAATATGTCAGTAGCCACGGTAAAGACACCGACTTTTCAATATATTCTTCGAGCTTACGATTGACGTCCTTACTACTTGCTGAGTTCGCGTCCATCGCTCGTGCTTTTTCTCGAAATTATGGGAGCAAGAACGATAACTTTGAACGTGAAGACAACGGAAAGACAAGAAAGCCACAGCGGCACGCGGTCAGTCATGTTATCCGGTCACGTGGTCAAGACGCGCTTTCGCGCAGTGTCTTGCAAATTCGGTAACTCAAAGGGACCACTGTTACTTGGCTTCCTCCATCATGGCCCTTAATGGGCACTTTCCTCGGAGGATGATGGAACCTATTTCCTCGACCAATTTCAGCTATACAACCTCTCAACATCCCTTATTACCGACTGAATACTCGTCAGAAGAAATATACGAAGACGACTACATGAACGGCTATACCGAAAGCATTTGTGAGTATATGCACACAATCATAACCAGAAAAAAATCAACTTGGATGCATTCCATCTAAACAGGGAAGCAGTCCTCATCCGGACCAGGAAAGGCAACTGGTATCATTTATGACGCGAAGGAGCACGACGACATCCATGAAAATGATCCCTTCACTGTCACGATGCTATATCAAGCACAAGACCAAGCTGAACCATCCCGTGCCTCTTTGCCTACCCTTCTGTCGTGCTCTTCTTCACCAACCATTAATTCAGGTGACTTAAGACTAACATCCCTTCGATTTCTCTTTCGATTTGATCTCGACAGAAAATTACCAAGCTTTTTGGAGAGACGATTATAGCCATCACTTACCAGAACCTAAAGCCATGGAAATAGATCTCCACCAAAGCCACAAAGGATTGACGTCGCCTACACAAACCTTTAACCCTCGAAACACGCATGGATTAGTTCTACGGCCAGTCTCTACTCTTCGTGAGTTCAACTTACTATACTTCATAGGCTTTTCTTCACAATTGAGTCAGCGGACATATACCGGGGGATTTTCAAATTTGGTGTCTTCAATGCCATCCAGTCGTCCTGTTTCAATGATGTTCGCGACAATCAGCATTTTTTGGCTATATCTAATCTCATGTTCCTTTCATTCATTAGATCTTTGCTTCTGACGAGAACATGGTATGATCGATCTTTACATCACTTCATGGCTCTGATCTTAAGGCGAAGGTTGCGAGCGGTAAAAATAAGTCCGTTTTGTGATGACAATCCTCAATCTCTTTCAGCGCCTACTGGAAGTGGAAAGACGGTCCTTTTTGAACTTGCTATTATCAAGATGTTGTCTCTGCACAATGATCACGTTAGGCACACGAAATGTGTATATATAGCCCCTACGAAGGCGAGTGTTGAATGTATCCTTTGGAAGATACATGAAGTTGAACTTGGATTTTTAGGCGCTGTGCTCGGAAAGG
Source organism: Termitomyces sp. T108 (assembly GCA_017657275.1). NCBI lineage: Eukaryota > Fungi > Basidiomycota > Agaricomycetes > Agaricales > Lyophyllaceae > Termitomyces > Termitomyces sp. T108. Next base: position 57,196 of record JAGGAU010008271.1, read on the forward strand.
TACCGTGACTGGACAACCAAATTTGACCATCTTGGAATTAAGTGTGGGGGAAGAGACGTTCCTGGTCAATGGTAGACTGACAATTTATTAGGTTCTGAGTTGACCGGAGATACTGTGCATTTCGGGAAAGGCGTTTGGGGTGACGCCAAGAAGGCATCTATAATGTTCGTTCGGAATTCTGGTTGTTCTTGGTTTGACAATAAGTGATTGCTGCTTAGAATAACGACGGTTTGTCGCATCGAGCTTTCTCAAGTCCAGAAACTCATTATCCAGATGAAGGGTGAAAAGTGGGACAGCCTTACCCGTAACTGGTTGGCACATTTCAAATCCAACAAGTATTTGTCCGTGTTCACCTAATGGAGATTCAGGAGTGACCATCATGAGATCCTTTCTTCTATTCGACTTTTATTGGTCGATGAGGTTCGTGACGTTTGTCGTACTTCTTATCATGTCGTGTATATTGAGTCGGGAAGGGTTGTAGGTTCACATTCTTAATGAATCCCGCGGTAGCACCCTTGAAGTCGTCGTATCGCGGATGAGAACCCGTGGTTCCTCTGTCCGGTTTTTATTCGTTTCGGCCACAGTTCCTAATATCCAAGACATTGCTGCGTGGATTGGAAGTAATAGGCAATCAAACATGCCTGCAAAGGTCTTTGAAGTAAACAGCCTATAGGTGAAACTTTGTTACTTTTGACCTATTAAACTCTGCAGTTCGGCGAGGAGTTTCGACCATGCAAACTTACACGCTTCGTGATTGGAGTCCCACGCCCAAAAGGGCAAAATGACTTTGCATTCAGCAAAAGTCTGGATTATAAATTATTCATGGCTTTGCAGCAGTACTCAGTGGGTAAGCCGATTATGATCTTCTGTTCGACACGAAAAGGTTAGTCTACTCGCGCAATGAAGGTCCTCTGACCTGTTCTTTAGGGGCATTTGCCACGGCAGAACAACTCATGAAAGACTATTTGGAAGCAGAAAAAGGCAGGAAAAATCTACCGTGGTCTCACCCCAAGAGGTAACGAAAAATCAAGTCTCTGTTCAAACTAATATCCCAACAGGAGTGATCATTCTTTCTATGATAAACGCCTGGCAGGTTAGTGTTCCACTCAATGAAGTGCATCCAAGGACGTTCAATTTTAATACTTGAACGTTGTAGATCTTGCATCTGTTGGGATTGGTGTGCATCATGCTGGGTTAACCCTTGATGACCGTAAGGCGACAGAGACTCTTTTTTTGAATGGAACTCTACGTGTTATCGTCGCGACTTCGGTGTGTCTCATAGTCTTCGATTGTACACTGGTACGGATTTAGTTTGGTTCATTCAAGACCTTGGCTGTCGGTGTCAATCTCCGTAAGTGACAGCGTCCTGCTGGTCGTCCTCGTCATGACCGGAACGGGTCCAGCTGCACACATGGTTGTCATCAAGGGCGTGCAGACCTTCAACAAGAATACTCCAGTCGAGTATTCAGATCTTGATGTTATGCAAATGATGGGCCGTGCTGTGAGTTCAAATAATATAGGTTTCGGATCTCTTATCAGTGCTTGTGACAGGGTCGGCCTCAGTTTGGTATGTAATCTCTGACGCAATTGTTCGTCTTCTTCTCATTCTTCCATAGACAAAGATGGAATTGCGCTCATCATTTGCGAGACAGAGCTTGAGCAGAAATATAGAGCTCTTGTTCAGGGAAAGACAATACTTGAAAGCACTCTTCATACGAATCTCGCGGAGCACCTGAACTCAGAAATCGGTCTGGGTACCATCACAAGTATATCCACAGCTAAGGCATGGTTACGCGGCTCGTTCTTGTTTCAGAGACTTCAGAGAAATCCGAACCACTACTCCTTGGGAAAGGACGATAATCAAACGTGGGAAGAACGTGTGGATGAACTAGTGTTACAGAGCGTAGAGAAACTGCGCCAAACACAACTCGTTGAAAGCGGTCCTCGTGGCGATGAACTGATATCCACCGATTTTGGTGACATTATGAGCAAGGCATGCGTTTTCCCATGATGTACGTTTCTGCTACTGACATGGAATAGCTTTATATACGTCAATCGACAGTATGCCTGTGTTTGCATTCGGTATTCAAAATCTGATGTTTGTTTCCAGATGGGCCTGATACTAGCATTGCCTGAACGTTTATCACTACGGGAGATTGTAAGCATCTCTTTTGATACCAGCTCATGCAAATTTTGATTTTTCTTAAGCTTGAGATGATCTCATTTTGCGAAGAGTACGCGAATTCCGCTTTTTCAAATGACCAGATGCCGAAACACATTTTTCTAGGTTCTCCGATATCAAATTGAGAGTCTCAGAGAAGTCGGTAAGTCTAGATAATGTCCCTATTTCCATCCTATGATTAATACTTCTCTGAGGCGTTGAACAAACTTCGAAAGCACCCAGACATTCGTTTTGAGATAAAAAGGCTTGAAAAGACGGCCGACAAAGTATTCCTTCTGATTCAAGTGAGCCAGGTATTGCACCATGTAGTGAACATCTTAACGTGACTTTTGGAATTAGGCGGTTTTGGGTGGCATTTCGATGAATTCACCGGAGTACAAGAGCGCCGACAGTCAACCTCAACTCGAGGCATTTGGCATATTTCGTCACGTTACTCGAATTACAAGAGGTCTGTTGTTAGTTCCTGCCTACATGGCTTTGTTTAGTCTTTCCAATATCTAGCTATCGTAGAAGTCGGCGTTTTCAAGCAGCTTGGCGCGCAAGTGAAATATGGTCTGGAATTGTGGGTTCCTTATATTCCACTTTTGATCTTGCTGAAGGGCGAACAGATTGAGATGCTTGACTGCCAAGGCTTGGGAGGACAGACCGATCGTCTTGCGGCAGCTCGAGCAAATTGGTGAAAAATCGTGAGAATGTACAATGCCTACTTGAAATATCCTGACGTCTGGTTCTTCCAGCATCAAGGTCGAATTTCTCCGCTTCACTAGTATCAACTCATCTTCATGATCAAATCAGGTTCTCGCGGAGCATGGTATTGTTTCCATCCCCCACTTACTCAAACAAGATGCACCGAAAATTGAGACAGTTGGTTCATTCCATACAACATGTATATCCAGCTCGATTAACGAGGCAATGGTTAGCTCCTCAACCGTCGACCACCTTTCGGGCTCGAGCTTTTAGCATGCGCTCGAGAGTTTCCTCGGTACTGCTTGTCTATAACTCAACTCTATGTAAGGTCATATGGCGGAGTAGATCCAGTGGAGGTCGATCTTTCTGTCCAGTGTGGATTAGAGCAGGCAGAAGATTATCAACCGTCGAAATTCAAGAAATCTAAAGGATACAACGTAGACATGACAGTAGTCTTGACAATTTCGTCGGACCTGGAGTTGTTTGATTACCGTCGAATTTCGTGAGGGCCTCGATGACATCCAGGCAAGTGACTGATGTTTTCAAGGACGAAGTCTTTAAAGGAGAAGAAGACGTTCAATGTCACTGTCGAACTGTCCAGGCCAAGCCAATCAATCCATGTCCTTATTACCTCAGTGAGAATCACATATACTGGTGTTGTAAACAAATCAGGACAGTCACTATGAACAGGAGACGATCGCTGGTTTAGTGGTCCAGCAAACATATAAACCATTGTTACCTCCCCAAGAGTTTCCAATACGCAACACTCGACCACCTACGATGACTGTGCGTACCAAACTTCTATGTATCTTTGGGTTTTCCTTGACTCCGTTCTAGGACATTGATCTTGCAGGATTAGAGGACGACCCAGATTTCTGGAACATGAACGTCGGGGAGGAAATTTTGCCCGTAATTCGAGACCTGACACAGGGTAAGGGTGATACTAACATTCGGCCAGAGTTGATTCATATTTTTGATATATGTTTAGACCAATCCAGAAACGAAAAAGAATCTCTCTCGTCTAAAAAGCCCAAGAGCAAGGTACTTGTAGTAAACAGCTTGGATCACGAAACAGTCACCTCGAAAAGAATGCAAAATGGCAATATCGAGTGCGGTAGTCAATTTTTTTTTGTCAACATGATTAAGATGGTCATCTTGATAGGTGTAATCACCCTTGCAAAGACAAAAAAAGATGTCGTCATTTATGGTAAGCACTGAATGACATCTTGTAAAAACACTAAGATAGAAGTTCTCTCGCCTAGCTGCCGAGATGGCTTACCAGAAAAACATAAGAAGCGTTGTTCTACTGAGAGATCTAGCGATTCTCCTAAAGAACCACGGAAGTGTCTATCTACCGAAGTCAGCGAGGCCAAAGTTTCTACTTTTACTCGCAAAACGAAGGATCGCAGACTGGAGAAGCTCGAATTATCGCATGAACAATCCAACGTCTCGAAGAATCTTCAGCTTTCACCAGGCCATCGCTCGAAATTGGAATCATCTGCCGAGTTCAAAAGAAGTCGGAAGCCAATTCCCGACTTCAATCTCGACTACACTGAATTGAACGACCTACACAAAATGAACAGGACGGACTATGACTCGGCGGAATCGGATAATGACGAAGATGAGCTACCTGAAGCAGCTGAAATCCTCAGCGCAGACATACATCAAAAACATCTCCCAGCAGCTAGTTATGCAAATTCGGATTTCAATTCTCTTATCCGTGCTGTCCCTCCTGATGACGAAATTCCGACAACAACCAGTGGATGCATAGAGAGTGAAGCAAGCGATCGGAAGACCTTGTTAAAACGAAAAAAGGTGATGGAACCAAGGGCTTCTAACAAGCGAATTCGAAGCGAAAGACTTGAACTTGGACTTCATCATGAGGCCAATGTAAGCTTGGCAAATGAACTTTTGATAAGTCTTATTCTTGTGATCGACAGAGGCCAACTGTTTCGCAGGAACGTTTGAAGGACACCAATAGCATTGCAAAAAGACACGGATCCTTGTTTCTATCCGATGATATCGACGAGCTCAAAAGCGACTTGTACTGCGACGAACCTTCCGAAGTGTATGGTCAGCTATGTTCCTTCATTGACGATGACAATCCCTTCATAACCTCTGATTATTTGGACCATGACCTTGTGAATCCAGATCTGATGGTGCTTTCGGAGCCGTTCAATGTCTCAAGATCCCAGGAAGCGAGAGTCCCGATTTTTCCGGTTGAGAACCCAAGAAAGAATACTTACGAAAAAGAAAAGAACATAGATGATTTTGCTGAATTGGATCAGTGGTTGAACAGTGGAGCTGTTGAAATCCTGTAGAATTCAGCCAGGATGGACCATGAGCAAATGTAGTAAACTATGACTTTATAGCGCTTCGGTTTTATCGGTAAATATCCTTAATGCAGCCCTAAAACGGTTATCCCAGACAACCTTCTGCTGAGGTTTGATAATGTCCCAACCGGCCACATCACGACGCCAACGGAGCTCCTTTTTCATCCTCTCGGCTCTGAGCTCGACTTCTGTCGGAGGTGGATTGTCCAACTCCTCTTTTGTAGGCTCGCGTACACCTCTCGCAAGCTCTCGAGCAGTGGCGAGCTTTGCTGGGAGATTGTCGTAGTACTTGTTGCGCGCCTTTTCAATCTCTGACGTGAATTTGCTCAACGAACTTTTGTACCACCATTCGACTTCCTTGTCGAAGTCAAGGTCACCTTGTGATGCACTCGTTTGAGTTATATCAGCAAACACGGTTTTAGGCTCCTCCATTGGATAATTAATTTGACGGGAGTGGTTCATCACAAGGCGGTAACCTGCTTCAGCACCAGCACGAACCCTGCGTCGCTGATTAAACCACTCCCAGATCATTATAGGTATTTGGGAGATGCCAATGTGGTTGGTAAACGGTACGAGGAGGAGTGGTGGTACAGGTGGAATATTGAGAGGTGGTACATTCATCGCATCTGGGACAGAGGATGTCAATTTACTAGGCATCGGAAGCGGTCGGGTTTGAAGAGGCAAGAAGACAGGAGAGTTGTGGACACTTGGCATGCTCGATTTGGGGCGCAGTTCTGGTGGGTCTTCGCTCGGTTCCTCGGATTCATCGAAGTGGCCATCTAACTGAAGTTCGCATGCTAAAACTTCTTCATTGTCCACTTTGTCCAGCGGGTCTGTCCATCCTTTCCTGAGACCAGCCATGAATTCTTTTAATGTCGGACGCCCAACGATAACGATGCCACCTTGAAGTGCATGTTGTGCAACCTCTTCCGGGGATTTATATGTTGGTAAAGCCTTCGCAATGTCAGGGATGGGGTCTATTCCGAGATCAATGCGCCTGCGCTTGCGAATATCCTCAGCTACGCGTTCTGTGATATCCCCATGACGTTTTCCTGAGACAAGCTCAAAATCCACTGCAGCTGCAACGAGAATCGGCTGGTTTGACACGTCAGGCATGCGTCATTGAGAGTGCTACAGCAATCGACTGACTTTAACATATTTGCGGAAGTATTTTGTAGCTTGTTCATAGTCCTCGTCTCCAGGCCATTTCGCGCCGTACACAGAAACTTTACGTGGCCACGCTAAAGCATCCACGGGTGCATTTGCCTGTTCTTTTACAAGTTCTATGTAATGTTGTTTTATGCGTTTGCATTCTCTTCGGTCGTAGATGAAATAACCTGTTATAGAGGATGTGACAGAGAGAAATATGAGCCAATTTCTGGAAGGCAATCTGGGGCGTTTGTCGAGCCACGAGACAGGGATTCCAGTGTAGCGCAGTGCCGTGCGAAACCCTGAGGGCGACTTGGACTCGTTCACGAACGTTGCGGCAGCATCTTGAGCACTCATGAGTAAAGGGATTTCAAACCCAAAGAACAAATCGAAATTTACTCGGCAAACCCCGATAATATACAGTGATTTATGTACAAATGCACAAATTAGGAAATCGTCATATGCGATCATCATATAACGTCTACTCGTCCTCCGTCGCCTTTTCCAGCTGTTGGCGCTTGCGAGCACCACTACTATGAGGCAGCTTTAGAATCATGTTTAACATTCTAGCTGGTTACTTACGTTTGCAAATCCAGCCCACGTTTCTTTCCCGTCTTTGCCTCGTCAAGAAACTGATTCAGACCAAACACATCATTCGTATCCTTCTCGAATTGCACGGGGCCTTCCCGCACTTCTTGCTCTGATGCTCCCTCAAACCCAACGCGGGCCTGGCCCAAACCGAATCTGTCATTACCCAACGCCTTTCCAATGCCCTCTTCAGTCCCACCGCCAAATGATTCGTCATTGCCTTCTGCAATATTTCCTCGGGCCTTGTAAATAGCAGCAGCGGCAGTCGAGCCATGGAACAACGGCTTATCATACAGATTGTAGGCGTCGTCGTCTGCAAAACTGCTGGATAGTGATTCTTGATTGAATAACCGCGAGTCGAGCATAGACTCTTTTGAAAGTGTGGGCTTCGCAAGCCCAAGAGCTACTTTCTCCGATATATCACGATTTTGCTGCCGCGCAAGCTGTTTTGCCCGCTGCTCAGCGCCCATGTTGTTCATCCGCAATTCTCGCTCGCGCTCTCTGCGCTTCTCTTGCCTCATTTGGTCGCGAATAATGCGGGCCTCTTCGTCCTCTTCGCTACCCTCCGTCTCTGATCCACTGCTGTTGTCGCTGCCATAATCTGCGAGTGTCGATTTCATCGCGGCTTGGCTTACAGCTGTTGGTTTAGGGGCATTGCCTCGCTCCTCTCGTGCTCGTTGAGCCAACATACGAAGATTCTCCTCTTTCGCCTCCTTCTCCTTTTGTGCAAGTTTTTGTTGCATGAGGGCTCGCTGTCGAACTTCTTCACGAGCATGTCGATCAGCAACGAATAGAGCTTCTGAAAATTTAGCGAAATTATCGTTGATGTGTATCTATACATTGCTGTTTAGTCACGTCATTGAAGTCAATGACCACTTACATCTTGAAGACCTCGACCATCAGCAGCAAGCCGCTTGTCAAGCGGTATCGTGAAACCTTTGTTATTTTTCCAATTAGAGATACATGGTGGTATCATCCATTCTTTCTGCTCTTGTGGAGTAGCTTTCCTGGGAGGGCTCCTGAGCACTGGTGGGGGTGGACTAGGAGGGCCTCTCGGAATTTTCTTATGTTTGAATCGCGGCGGTTCCAACGGATCCTCTACGACTTCGGTCATTTTAATGATCCTTTGTTGCAGCCCTCCTTGAACATTTTGCTGGCCAGGGGTGTACCGGATGAAAGTTGTCTTCCCTTGGGCATCTGGTACACTTTTCGGCTGTGCAGCTTTGATTTTGCCGTTGACAAGTTTTTCAAGAGCTGCCCGTGTCTTGTCTGCGGTAGCTTGAACTTCTTCCTCCGAGGGTCGTTCCATACTTCGGTCCTTTTCGTCAAGGTCTTTTCTGTGAAAGAGAGGTACAAGGTCTTTAAATTGAGACTGGATGATTTTGTCCGGCCGTTGCCCTTGGTGAGCAATTGCATCATAGCGTACATTGCCCTCGCTATCAACTTGAAGAGCAAGTGTGTTACCAGATGAGCCCTATATCAAGAAAATGAGAACATAGTCAATGATCTAACCTTACCATTTTTACCTTTTTCCGACCAATGTCTAATGGGTATTGGGCTACATGGCATTCAGGGAACGCACCACCATCACCTGTAGACAAAAGATAAGTTAATTCACAATCAGAGGTACAACAATTATCATTCACCAAAATCTTCCGGAGTACTTGGCTTCCAGCCTTTCCGTTGACCATATGGTGGCCGTCTTGGTAGTGAAGTGACTACTTGTTGGGCTAATGCATCAACTTCATCGTCATCTGCAACCAAAGGGATATGACTGGGTTTCGGAAGTAGTCTTGAGGCACTTTCAGATATAAACCAATACCGAGAGGTGGAAACTCACGCAGCAAGCGCTGTTGCCATGAAGGTGAACAAATGAAGAGGTGTTTGGTGCTGTGTATGACTGTTCCGGATCGAGGCATTTTGGAATCGGTTCCTTCACAGGTATCATTGAACAGTCCAAAGAGTATGGATGTTGCGCCTTCGAACGACCAAATACATGCTGTAATAGCACCGCCTGGCGCTGCCATACAAGCAGCTGCCGATACTCTCATTGACCTCATCGTATCAGAGCGTGAAGCCGCAGAGAGAGCTTCCCATCAGCATTACCTCCAGTTAGAGCAGCGATTTGCCACCTATAGGGAGAACGCCAACGCAGCCATCGCCACGGAGCAGGGACGCTTCAGTGACACTCGACATAAACTGCTTGCTACACAGGCTTTGCTTGCGCGGTATCAACATACACTACACGCTCATGTGGCTACTGTTGTCTCACAGTCTGGCCAGTATCGGGTTGAAGCAGAGCATGTTTTTCAGCAAGCTGAAGAAGCTGAAGAAGCATCTGCAAAGCAGCACTTGGAGGAGATGCAGAGTGCACTACGCGATGTTGGTATTATGTTTTCTAGCGAAGACAATTCTCTCAGGTTTGAGGCAGGCTGGGCTGCAGTTCTCGCTCAGCTTGAGGCACGCGATTATGGCGTGATGAACGCGGGGCGATTACATGAGGTCCTTGGGCAACTTACCCATAGGCTCCAGCATGACCGGGAGATGATCGAGCAGCTTGAACAGCGAATAACTGCTCTAGATGCTGAAAAGGAGCAACTTATTGAAAAATATGAGTTGGAGTTGCAGGTATTGAGGCTCGAGATTTCGCTTCTGAACGACGCGGTAGTCAGTCAAACACCCAATGCACCTTCGAACATCGCCCAGGTCTCTCGGCCTGCTCAAACGTCATCCTTCACGACTCAGACGACCCAATGTGATTCACCCGTTCCTGAGTAACCCAATTGAGCACACCAGGGCAGAAGAGTTTTCTTGGGAAACAAAGAGCTGGCACCGGTAGATTCATTCCGTTCTCTTTTATGTATTGAATACAACATGTATATCTGTTTATATTTGAGACAATGGGGGGTTGCTTCTGAACTTGTTTAGTCATTGGTACAGGCAAGGGCTCTGTTGCTGGAGGTAACACTTAAGTGCTCTCTCTCTAACCGCACGAAATTAAACGCAGGAACACGTCATCCAGGTATGCATAAGATCCGAGACACGCCGACAAATACTGAGGGAAATAGACAAGCAGATGGAGTCAGGAATATTACTGGGTACGAAGGAGGGGCCGGAAGCAATGGCAAAGTTCCTCGAAAAAATTCAGGGCGTTCACGAAGCAACGGAAGAAGACGATGGAAACAAAGAAGACGGAGAAACGTGGGGGAGGAGGATGGAGAGAGGAAGGGAGGCGGCATATGGACTGACAGAAGAGAAGAGGGAGAGGAGGGAGACGGATGGAGACGGCGGAAACAAGCAGCCGAACAAACCGAAGTGGGAGTTACACACCACGGGAAACCAAGGCGTCCCACGCACGCAAACACAAGAACAAAACACAGGAACGACACTAACCCCCCACCACCAGCCTCGTACCCAGACGTGGTTTCGAGGTTGAAGGCAACTTGATACAAGTCTAAGTAGTAATCTAAACTAGGTATATTGGGCTGAGGATACACCGACAACTTCATTTCCTTCAACCCTCTCCACCAACTGTACACAAGTACAATAATACTAGGATTCCTTAGATTGTGAAATTGGGTGAACTGAACATGTCATTGTATGAAGATTGCTTGATCATTAAGCACAAATTGACATCTCTCAGAAAGACTGTTCCAGGTTTTAATCTCTATGTGATATTTTGATTTCATATGTTGGGGACACATGTTGGATATACTATGCCTACCCTGTAGTTCGGAGTCCCCTCTTAGTCGGATGTCACAAATATGTCACACCTTAGTAAGATGCTGGTTTCATACTCCGCTGGGACAATACATCGGACAAAGACTCTCGGAGTTGTGACGCAAGTAGGTAAGTACAGCAGAGTGTACAAGAAATATGTACAATATATAAACTATAATAAAGAAGGGTTTATTGTGTAATTTGGTACCCATCCGGAAGCTTGACTGTAGGTAGATGGGTAGGCATTTGTACTAGTAGTCGGATCCCAAGTTGTTGTAGAAGTACATCCCAATGAGTAACTATTGTTATTTGGTTCATCAATGGACTGGCTGCTGTGAGCATCTTCTTGTGAGAATGACTGAGCATTTTGGCCATGCCTTCCAAAAGAAAAAAGCAAAGTGAATCAAGGCTCTTTGGCAAATTCAGGATGATCCTTGAGGTGGTCCCTCAAACATGTCATCAGAACAGGAATAGTACCTTCAGTTGGAAGTTTAAATGCACTGGCAATTGTCATAAGATTGTCTTTCTTTTTGTAATAGGGGAGGTGGTCGAACGTCTTTATAAATGAATCTTCATTAATATGTGCAGCATGTTCATTTGCTTCTCATGATCTTTGGGCCTCCTTCTCAGCATCGATCTGTTGCTGTTTCTGGTGCTTGACTTCTTCTTTCTCAAAAGCCTCCTTCAACTCTGGATGAGTGAGGAACCATGCTTTGATTTTTGTCAAGCTGCACATCTTCTTTTTCTTTGTGTTGTCTAATTTTGTTTGGACATCTCTGATTTCATGACTTGCAAGTGTGCAATGTGCATTGGAAGCACTGACCTCAGCTTGGAGGTTCATGATAGTGTCTTCACATGCCTTCATTTGCATGTGAAGACAGCAGATTTTGGAAACAAGCTCATAGGGGCTTTTTTGTTCATCTTGAGCCTGTGAAGGTGTTGACAGCTGAGCATCAAGAATGAAAAATAAGTTGGCAGCAGATGATGAGCCACTTCATCAGAATAAGTGTGCCTGGATTGATGAAGCCATGCTCAGTGCAAAGTCTTCTTGAGTAAAGAGTGAAGGGTTCAGAGGTTCAATCCCAGTTAATTGAAAAGATGTCTGGATAAGTTCAGGTGTGATGACACCTTGCACAGCCATGTACTCATGGATAATATTATAGCAATTGATTTCAACTCCCACTGCCATGCAGTCCAAACAGTGATCTGACCACTATTGTTGAACAGATGAATAGATGGCAACATTCAGTGGTTGAAGTTTATGCATAGTTTTTGATGGTAGACACAATACAATAATGTCATGTTTATATGCCTCACATTGTATTGCATCAGTCTCATAAGAGTCGTGACCATTGACCAGCAAGATGACTGGATTGTCTTCTGTCTCACTCTACAAGACTTGGCAAAAGGAGCAAAAACCTTTCCAAACTATAAGACAGCAAGTTCCTGGTCAGTCCATCCAGAGTCTGAAGTAGCAACACTGAAAAATGATCAGCAAAATTAAAAGTTAGTTTTCATAAAGATATTTCACCTTCCAACTTCTTCAAGGTCACAAATGTCAGGAATGGGTCCTTTTGAAATTACAAATAAAAGTGGAATAGATTCTTCAGCAGCTGTTATACATACATTCCATAATGGTAGCAAGTTCTAGATTGTCATTGCAAATATGATATCATTGTTTTCAGTGCTTAAAAAAGAAGTATTTTTGACCATTGTTGTGGCAACCTCCTCCATACTGTAACCCTTTTTTGTCCATATTCCATTTATGTTCAGGTGGTATACTCTGAGAGTAACATTTTTCTAAATCAAGCCAGTGGTTATAATAATTACAAACAGTTGTAGGATTGAAGTTTTTAGCATGTTTTGGATCTAGTCCATTTAATTTTGCTGTTGTGATAGATGGATGTCATTGTGCAAATTGATGATGCCAATTCTTTCCTGGAATAATGCCACAGATTTCCTGAATGCATCCATGCAGAGTTGAAATTGAGAAAGGTTCACCCAAAATCACTGCCTTGTCTGCTCAAGCAAGAAGGACATTTTCCTCTTCTGCAGACAAGAGCTGATGTTTTTCAAACCCCTTACAGTGTGATTGATGCTTGTTGCATGATCTATCACTCAGAGTTTTGGTGTTAACCTGTAGATTTAGAGATGTACCACTGATAAGTAAACATTCAACAGTATGGCACTCATCTTGAGACTGCAAGCAGCCTCAGCATAAGACTTATATGTCCCATTACTAACTCCTTCAATAGCAGCCTGCAATTGTTCTTCATAGTCTCAAGAGCATTGCAAATAATGAGGTATACAGTAAGACCTGAGACACAGTTATGGTCAACAGAAAACTAATTAAACATGACTCAGAGACACAACTCAGATGCACATGAATTTCAGACTCCACCTTGCTGCTGAATCAGCAGACATAACAACTGACGATAATGCCCAAAAGTTGCTAGGCACTGTGTAGAGATATGTAGCTGCAACCTAGCGCCTTGTGAAGAGTAGCATTGGGCATGTGCTAAGAAAGATAAGAGTCCCAGGCAGAGTCCCAGTTGCTCATGGGGGTAAAAGGACTTGTAAGTTCTAACAAAGATTAAAAGGAAAACTGCTTAGCAACTGGATGCTAAACCGGTAGCCTGCTGTAGGTGCAGGGTGCTAGCCTTCTGGCAACATGAAAATAGTAATGTACCTGGTGGTACCACTGGCAATTGAGAGTGCTAACTTGAATAGGTGGGTGGTGACTAAGGCTTGCTGGCATGGGTGAGGCGCTAGCAGCTGAGCAACTTTGGTGACTTGTAAATGTATGAGAAGAATAGATGAATTAGCAACCTAAGAAGACTAAAGTTGCTAAGATGAAATGTGAACAGTGGGGGTCTATTGTCCTGGTGCTACCACAGAGTACACCATTTATAAGGTGCTAGGTTGTCATTGCTAACTGCACAAGGTAAGTAAAATAATACAATTTGAACACAACAAATGGAACAGAAGTCACCAGTGGTGCCTGTCAAGAACTCCTAAAATTGTGGCACAAGGGATGAAACTTGAAAATTTACCAGAGTTGCCAACAGCATCTGTCAACCAGTTGGACAACCCTACAACTCAAGACTATAAGTAGGCAAATGCATGGGAAACTGCCACTTGGACATGAAACTATCAAGGGGGTGGCAGTTGCCAGACATTGGCCAAAGTCGCTAAGGAGCAGATGCCACCAAGCTGCCAGAAGCACAGAACTGCTTTATGATGTCCCTATAGTTCCAAGGCTTCTGATCATGGAACTCAGCAACTGCTGATAAGATAGGGCTGATCTAATTGTGATGCCAGATAAAGTTGCTAAAAATAGTATTAGTGTGCCCAGCCCTGCCAAGTACTTATCACTGACCTCACCAAGAGACTGGGGGTATGCTATAGTTTATTATACCAGCAAACTTACAAATAACTAACTCATACCTAGATAATTACTTATGCATTGCATGTTTGTCTAGGTATATCTAATACAGTCAATTATACATGACTGATGATAATTACTCATGCATTGTGTGTTTGTCTAGGTTTATATTTGGACTTATTGGAACTACTCAGTTATAATTCCAACAAACTCTGAATCATTGATGGTTTCCATCTGTATGCCTTGATGAAAGAGTAGGAAGATTGTTGAGATTCTTCATGCTGCATGTCTTCAAGAGTAAGTTTATGTGAATTCAGAAGTTTTTGAGATTCTGAGTCCTTGTGCACTTTGATTTTGTGAGATTTAGGCAAAGAGAGTGCTTCTCATATGTCATAGTGACTGGTTATATAAGCAGACAATGTAGGTCGTCAAAATCCTACCAAATACCTCAGAAAGCATGAATAAAGATTATAGAGTCATTTGATTCTTGGAATAGAAAATGAAAACTACTTGGAGACAATGGATTCTCTGTCAACTCTATCTCCTATGACTCGTGCCTATAGATGCCCTCCACCCTTCCTGTAGACTTCGACCGTGACCGTGACGTTAATTCAATCAAATTCGTCAAAAATACCTAGGGTTAGGACCACTGACCTGAGTTGTCATCACAATTTACCACAACAACAGGGAGCAAACACGCTTTCAAGCACAACTGTCTCATTGCATCACGGTTGCGAAAATGGGTCGTCTCGCAGAGATGCAGCGGAAGCTGTTAGAGGTATGCATAGATGATCTCTCGTAGAATTTGTTAACTCGAACACTCATAGCAAATGATGGGTCCAGAAGCTATGGGGGTTGCAAATGCGAACTTGGTTTGGTCCGACGAAAAGGTCTGCAGAAACTTCCTATGTGGCACCTGTCCACATGCTCTGTTCACAAACACGGTACGTACAGTAACATAGAGCTCATCCTCATGGCTCGATTACGACACTGTGATAGAAAATGGACCTTGGTGCCTGTCCGAAATCACATACTGAGCGTTTGAAGACGGATTACTTGGCTGCCAAAGAGGCCAACCCCAACGACCCCATATTCAACCGCTTTCAAATGGAGTATGAATCGAACATCTTTTCATTCGTCGACGAATGTGACCGCAGGATTCGTGCCGCCCATCGTCGCCTGGAAAAAACGCCCGAGGAGAACGCGAAGACTACAAACCTGGTACATGCTTAATGGTCGTGCTGGATAAGCAAATTTCTAACAATAAATATTCTGATAGATGAGGGAGATTGCGGAGATTGAGTTGGCTATTCAGGGAGGAACAGAGAAGATCGAGGCACTTGGTATCTCGTCTCATGCTTCTGTGGTCTCGTCTATTGCTTATCAATATCTAGGTGAACAGGGCAAGGTGGAGGAATCAATGAGGGAAATGGCCGCCATTGAAGCATTGAAAAGCGAGAAGACTGACAAAGAGGTGTGTGCAAACGATGTCCTTTCTTTGTCCTCTTTTTAAAATTCTTAAAGCGAGAATTGCAACAATTGACGGACACGTCGGGCGCCTCGGGTCACCAAAAACTGCGAGTCTGCGATGTTTGCGGTGCCTACCTTTCCGTCCTTGATTCTGACCGTCGGTTAGCCGATCATTTTGGTGGTAAGGTGAGTTTGGTGGATTTTTTGCTCCAGGGTCAGTGATAGCAACAATACTACATTAGATGCATCTTGGATACCACGAGTTGCGCAACATGCTCGCCAAGTTCAAAGAGGAGCGTGAGAAACGGAAGATGGCTCCTCAAACACCAGCTTCTGTGACCGGTGGTACATCATCGACAGGGACTCGTGCTGGAGGAGAGCGTAGTGGCGATTATCGCTCTTCGCGGGGAGGCGAAGAATATCGCGATCGGGAACGAGGTGATCGTGGATATGAGAGACATTTGTCGTCTCGCTATGAGTCAGTACGCAAGCTTTGGTCTTTCTGTGGAGAACTGACCGACCTTTTAGTGATCGACGGAGAGAACGCTCTCGAAGTCCCGGGAGACGAAGGTACTAGATTCAGCTGTTCTTGTGGGGAGTGTCGGTAGTGTGTACCATAGGCACCGTTCTGTAATGGTATGAACTTGCGGTTGCAACGAGGCAAGTGGTTTGGCGAGACAGATGGTGCTGCAGGGTTGCAGGTGTGACAGCTGTGACGACAGAGAGAGTGATTTTGACCGTGAGGGGAGTAGAACTGAGATATTTTGACTGTGACTGCCCCTTTTCTCTTTCTTTCACAAACATCGCGCTCGCATACCGAGTCTGCGCTTTTCCAAGCGGACGGTATCGTGGTCGGTGCACTCTCATTCCAAATTCGAAACCTTCATTCCTACTTCTCGGGCCCCAGCCCATCGCCGTTAACAGCGTGCATCGAGCAGCCACTTCTCATTACCTCCAGATCATCCTGTATCCTTAATCCTCCTTCTCAAATCGATCCCTTCATTCCAATATCACATTCTTGAGCCAGCATAAGGAGCATAGTCGAGAGACAGTACAGCTGAGATGGATCCCGTCCAGTACCATCTCCAAGACATCCAGAATGGGGATACAGGTCCAATGGATACAACACCTATCTTACAGCATACTAAGAACCTCGATCCTAACTTTATTTCAGCACCTCCGGGTGCTCTCCCAACATCTCCAGTTACCCCTCAGGTGATGCAGCAAAATGTTCCTGTCTTTTCGACCATCCCTGATACCCCTACCATGCTCGCCCCTCCAATGCACGTTCCTATCCCAGAACTTTCCCAGCCTCCAACTTTCATAAACCCCATGGAGGTCCCACCAGCGCCACACATTCCACAAGACCCTCCCAATTTCTTATCTGAATTACCCATTGTTGACCCTTTTGCGATCGTGCCGCCTATCCCCAGCACAATGAATATTGATTTGACTTGTCCTTTGCCTAGTTCCTCTTCGGGACAGGTCCCATCGTCTTCTCCCCATGATATCCCATCCACATATAGTGTTGCAGTTCCTTCGTCTTTGGAATCTGCCTTGGATCAGCCTGCCGTTACAATTAACCGTAGCCGAGCGAACACGTCTGGCTCGCCGGTTTCTATTCCATCTTCGTACATGGGCGCCCCACCTGCAGCAGCCAGTTTATCATTCATACCTCCAGAGTCGACGGTTGGTAGACAGGAAGAGGCGTTCCCCAAGGCTGAAGCTGAGACGGTTGTCGCTGTCGAGAATATACTGGAAAGGTGATCTTATCTTCACTATGTCCGTTGTCGTGTACTGACTAATTTTACGATAGTATTGAACAAACGGCGAAGCATGCACGTGCCATGATACACAGGCGGCAAGACTTGGAGACTGGTTCTAGTATTGACATTCTGCACCAAAAAATCACTGAAGTCGCACAGCAATTCTCAGAATTGTTGGTCATAACTGGCTCTTCTGTCTCTACTCCATATGCGCCGCTACAATCGCCTGGGATCAATCAGGAGTCCAAGGAAAACCCGCTTGAATTTGTGCCATCTGCTGTTTCCACCACTTCAACACAAATTACACCTCCGGTTTCCACCAGCTCAACGCAGATCATACCGCACTCGGTCCCCTCCAGTTCGACGCACTTCACTTCACCTCCTATTCCGTCCTGTGGAGCGCATCAAGCGTTACCTGATAATCTCATAATCCCTGATCATTCCAGGAAAAGATGCGCATCCGAGCTTGAAGAAACACGCAATGTGAAAGCCCCGAAAAGGGAACCACCCGATGATATTCCACTCAATCTGCATACCCCGCCAGCCGTTCCGACTCCTCCTTTCAATTTTGGTGGAGTCTCCCGTCCAACGAAAATTCAACTATCTTCCTCTCAAACACCAACGCCACCGACAACATTCTCCCCTCTGGGCCCTCTGGGACAATTTAGCCCTACCAAGTCCATCCCACCTTTTCCATTGTCCACTCCCCCTGTTTCCTCCCCGATTGAATATTTCCCCCCTGTCGTTGCTAGCTCACACTCTACTGTACCCTCCACGTTTCCAGGTATACATACATCTTGGTCCGATTCGGTAGTTCCTACACGGCATCATCACTCCCTCTCTTCGGGTTCTATTGGCGGAGCTACTATATCGTCGACTCCCCCGGCTGCCACTAACAACATCGTGATGGATCCCTTCACCTCCGTACCCATGCAGCCAGCATCATTGCCGGGTATAACTCCTACGGTTGTTTCCACCGCCGTCAGCCCCCCCATTGGTAGAATGTCTCGCTCGGGATCCATTAATGGGACCTACCCCAATGCGTGGTATATGGAAGCAGCAAGCTGGCCAAATACTCTTGGTTCTCGTACTCCAATCAAGGGTCCGGCTCAGACAAGTCCCTCGACTTGGTTTTCAAAATCTGAGAGCCATCCTTCTGGGTCTTCCCTATCCTCAGCTACATCAGCAACACCGGACAGACCACCGCCTAGCATTTCCAGTACAAACCACAATTCGCCTGCGGAGGACGATGAGGACGAGGACGAAGAATTTGAAGATGATGACACTGCTTCAAAGAATACTCATGTGCGCGCTATCACAAAGTCGACTATTACCAATGCTCACTTCCATCCTATCATTATAGTCTCCTGATAGTCCCGTCGGCTTGTCAACCGGCTCCGATGTGCCCCAAGAATATCGCGCCGATGTAGACCGGATATTCTTTGAATTCTTGAACAAGATATGTTCCAACTGTACGCCGCCACTTATCACATCAACTAGTATTCTTAACGCTATCCTTAGTGGATGCCACGGATGCAAAGGGAGAGCCTATTCATCAGAGGCTTATGGCGAAGAAAATGCAGCGACTCGACGAATCTCTAGATTTCCGCCCATTCAAATTTCGCATCCAAGCATTTACAATGGCTTTCCTTGAAGAAGTAGATGATTTTTCCCTTTCAGTATCCGTGCTCATTTCAGTTCCAGCTTGCTACCCGTGGATATCCAGAAGAAAAGATTCCGATGAAAAAGGTCGGTTATTGGAGGTCATAATTCCGCCTGCTCTCACTCTATCTAGATCCGGAACTATCTATGGCGCCAGCAGTACATCCTTCGCTTCAACGAGGACGGAAAGAAAGCAAAATCGAAAGGGAATCATATCTGGAACATCGAAGCCAAAAAGCTCGGTGATGGAAAATGGGAATTTCGCCCTTTCCATCGTAAATTGGCTGGAACGCCTCCTGCTGTCGCCTACGTGGGTCTCAAATGGTCATGGGCACCGCATGTCTGGGACCCGCAAGCTTCGTGGCAAAATGTCCCCGTGTCCTATAGTTCACCATCTCTTCCTCCGTGGTTATCTTGGAATGACGGTGTCCTCTCTGGTGTCCCACCTCCAGACGCAGAAAACTGTCGTATCGTTGTCAACGCCAAGGTGTGCGTGTTCTTGATGCCTTTAACAGCTCTATTTACCTTTGCTCTCTTAGTTCAACCTTGACGGACAAGAAGGAAATATTTCGCATACATTCCAGATTTCCATAGCGCCTGTTGATTCGATCGAAGCTGCTACAGCCACCCGTTCGCGGAGACCTTCATTAGCCGGCGACCCCCCTAGGCGGAGCACGAGTGATTCCGTCCTCTTCAAAGGGGTTCCCCGGCAAGTCTAGGATTTACCTAACCGTCAATTAACGTCCATCCTGACACTTTTTACATAGCTCGAAACCTCGTCCATTGCCTGCGAGGGGACCCTCACCCGAGTCGGCAGATACTCGTGTTATCCGCGTCCTTCAAAGTGCCGCACAGCGTGTCATGGAAGAAGCCCAGTCGCAGATTTCTCAATCTCCCAACCCCCCAGAAGAATTGCAAGAGCTTGTCAAACAGAAACAAGTGCTTGAGCACTCTGTGACGGCGTATGACAAAGCTATCACACATTCTAATGACAATCCTCCCCGAAGTCGAATGCTGGCTGTCGCGGCTCAGAATGTTGTTGTTCAAGCGGCACATCAAGTCATTGCTGATAGGGCCGTAGCAAGCGGTACCGCTATTACACCACCGCAGTCAGAAACGGTGGCGATAAAAAGTGTGACAGTCATGGAATTGTCAGACGCCACACAAGGCGCCATTGCGGCCGCCGTGAAACAACAGGGAAGTAGTTCCACGGAAGTTGACATTATGGTGGCTGCCACTTCGATACTCAGATCACGGACATCCACTGGAGAACCTGTGTCGGTCGCTCAGCAAGCACACCCATTCAACAATGTAGTGGCTCCTCGTATACTGCCCAGGAACCCTTCCTTTTCCCTTCCTTCTGTGTCTGAATAGGTGTACAACTACTTTTTCTGAATCTTTCTGGGATTTCTTTTTGGTCTCTTAAAATAGTATTTTCCTGGGTATACATGGGACTTTGATAAACATTTCAGTCTGTCTTTTCCAAACATATATAAATGTATAGAGTTGCCGACTACAGATAGGTATTCTGAAGCCATGTGGTGCTAATGCCACAGGTTTTCACGAATCCTGAACTTGCCATGTGATGACGGTCATGAAAAGTTTTTTTTGGGAGTCCTGGAGCGCTGCTGTGGTTGGAGACAACCCGTACATCAGGCAGATTAGATATGATTAGATGTCCTGATAAGGAAAAACAGGGTCTAAGTCCACTTTTGAGGAGGAAAGAAATAGAACTTTCAAACTTGACATAGAGAAAATATATTACGTTCACTTGAAAGCCACTCAAAGGAGTCTACTCCGAGAGTTTAGGAGAAAAATAGTGATTTATATCATATCAAAATTTCAGGTCACGGGATGTCTATTCGACTTACACAATTTTGAAAGCTCCCAGCGAGGGAAATTAGGTCTCTAATTTTCTCCCTTCTTCTCATATGTCGACCAGTGAAATTTTCTTGCATGTTTGGCCTTCCCGGTGGGGTCTACCGTCGATTGAGCCAACATGCTTGGCGGCCGTCATGTACCTCCAGCAATTGATACCAGGCAAATTCTCTGTCGTCGAATGCAATGATCCTGACTTTTCATCGACTGGTGGGTTCGTGTCGCTCTTGAATTCCATATGTATGAGAACAATACAAGGGATGTCCAGGAAACCTTCCTTATCTTGTTCATGAACAACGCGTTATTTCTTCTCTGGGTTCCATCATTAGATATGTGGCAGGTCTAAAAACTACCGAACCTACCCCGCCGAATTCAATCCTCGACTTATCACTTAGTGATAAAGAGAAGTCGCAAAGTATCGCCTGGTGTGCGCATGTAGCTTCAAATCTAGGGGAACTTGTAGTAAGCTATATGAGGTTTGTCCATGAGTACTATTGACCAAACCCTGTAGTCTTATGCACTCTATTCGAACCAGACCAATTGGGCAGGATTGATGCATCCTACTTTGGCGTCATTGTATCCAATTCCCCAGCGTTACTACGTTCCGGGTCGCATACGCGAAATGCATAAGCCTCGCTTGGAAATCGCTGGGCTTTGGGATCTTCCAAAGAACGAGGAAGAGAAGAAGGTAAACAAAATAGATAAAGTCTGGCGAAAGCACGAAAACACAAAGCTTTTCCAGAGAACATTTGACCGCGAGAGGGTATGTACAACGTTGTGATATCGGTTATTTTATTTAAGGTCAAACGCGAAACGAGCTAGGTCCTGGAGAAAACGCGCACTATTCTTGAAATTTACGCTCAACTTGTCGGTGAGAGAGACTTTATATATAGGGACAGGTAAGAAAGGGTTGCTTGCCACTGAGACTTCCCTGACGTGATTTAGGCCGGCCGCTTTAGATATTGTCCTTGCAGCACATATTCTTCTTTTATTGAAACCTGGTTTTCCAGAACCATCCATTCAAAACGTGATTCAGCATACATATCCAATGCTTGCATTACATGCCCATCGCGTGTTCGACCACGTATTCAACCCCTTGCGATTGCAATTACGATATTCTTCTGTTTCTAAATCCGTGTGGAGGTCCTTCATTCCCTACCTCGCTGCCCGGAAAGACGGATTGTGAAGAAAACACCCCCCTTTCTTTTTTTCTTAATAATAGATAATATACACACTTCGCATGTACATTGTTCGAGCAGCATTTTCAATCATTGGTATACATTTTTATCACCCTCGCCTTTCATCCTATTTTAAATCAAAGGTGGAGGAAGAAATTCGGTGAGCACATGATCACGAAAGGGTGATGTGACAAGATTGTGATGTGTCGCTTCATGGTGGCCGTGCATTATTATTTCACATTTTGCGTCATTACTTCCGCTATTGTTTCGCTGTCACCATGGATGAGGATCTCATCATTGTCGACGATATTGATGCCGTAGAAGCCTCAGCAGGACCGTCTACTTCGACTACTACTTCACATGCTTTTAATCTTCGAAACAAGTCTGCGGCGGAATCCTCTCTTGCTTCCACATCGCGTCTTCGAAGTGGCAGTTACGCGTCAGTTAATATGTCTTTGGAGCCGTCTGAACGTAGCACACGCTCTGCTACATTTAAGAATAAGCCACAGCCCAAGCTCAAGCTTAAGTTGAGCGATAAGGCTGCTGCTCTAGCACCTGGCATGTCGTTTTTGGGGCAATATGATAGAGAGCTGGACTCTGACGAGGAAGATCTGGCATTTGAGGAACAGTTCATACTCCGCATGCTGCCAGGAGAAGACCTGGAAAAATTGAGAAAGATGGTTGCGACACGGGAGGTTGGCAATGATGTTTGGTTTAAATTCAAGGGTGAGTAAGTCTGCAACGATGTTGTCTTGAGGTTATGAATTTCACTGCAGACTCCCGCCGCGCTGTCTTTCACATAGGGAACTCGACATATTCAGCGAAATTGGTTGATCTACCATGTATCATAGAATCTCAAAAGACGCTTGATAACAAGCAAATGTTCAAGGTTGCCGACATATGTCAGGTCGAACTATCGTTGCCGTTGACGTCTTTGATTCACTTAGATTTGATCTCTACAGATGCTGGTAGTTGACAAGAAACTCGAAAATGATGAACCTATGACCAACCAAACGAATTTCAACATTGAGGAATTCATCTGGCCGCATGGATTGACTCCTCCTCTGCATCATGTTCGTAAAAGAAGGTTTCGAAAAAGGGTTAACAGAAGGGTCAGTTCTATGTCTCACTCATATAGTTCTTTCTCTTAGATACAATAGACCATTGAAAGCGTGGAACAAGAGGTGGAAAGACTACTCGCTGAGGATTCATTGGCAACAGAGATTAAATATGGCAAGACTTGTTTTATTTCCGCATTATTGAGTCGACTGTTGAATGTTTCCAGAGGTTCTCGAGAACGTCAATCCAGATCTGTCCGACTCTGAATTCATCGAACGTGACGAACCTCTTGATGCTCCTACGCCAGCGATTTCTGACACGGGCGAGCCACAGACACCAGGTTACGATATAGGGGACGAGGCAGACGAACGAGAAGATACAGTTACCGCTGAGGAAGAGGACGCTGGAGAAGCCGACATTGACGAGGAACTCGCCGCCGAGCTAGACCTTGCGATGGCTGATGAAGATGACGAAGGTGATGGTGATGAAGAGGATGATGAAGAAAGTGAAGAAGATGAAGACGACGAGGATGAGGATGATGAGGATGTCCAAGCAAGAAAACTCATCAATGAGGAAGTTAGGGATCTTGAAGCGGCCGTGGCCAAGAAGGAAAAGGAAGTTGCCAGCTCCGCAAATCCTTTGATTAAGGTCTATCTTGGCTCTACTTCCGTAGCCGGTTGTATCCTTACAGTTTTCTCAGAAACGCTTCGAGGATGCACTGAAAAAGTTGACCGCGGATCTCGAAATGAAGCTAGCTCAACGGGATGAACTGAAAGAAAAGCAACGAATGAAGAAAGAGGGCTTCATCACGATGGATGCAGATACTGATGGTGGTGCAGCCGATGGCCGTGACGACGCAGACGTAGAGAATGATCTCTTTAGTTCTGATGACCGACCTGTTCAGATGGATTTGGCTTGACCATTACTTATACTCTCCGTGATGTTGCCATTTTGACATTGGAAGGTGATCAATATTTCTCAGATTTGCGGTCCATCCATCGAGCATAGCTCCAAACGGGCTAAGCATTCACAGGCCCAGATTTCACTGGAATTAGATACAAACATAAGTCGGACAGGCAATAGCAGAAGTCTTTGATAAATCCACGCCGTGTCTGTGGTAACCTTCATGACGGTGGCAAAAGACAAACAAGTCCTGCTTGAAGTAGCAATGGAACGTATATCAAGCACACAAATGGAGCAAACCAAACAGACAACACCTCCCAGTTCCAGATGGCCTGAAAGAGTTCTTCCTGTCCAAATAACAGCCATCCCAAACCTAAAAGCACATATCCAACATATTTGGCTAAACGAACGATCGTAGATCCAGAAGGTGAGACAGAGAGAGGGATTCCGAGCATTATTGTCATAAGGGCGGCCAACGGGAAATTTAGAACACTGATAATTGATATGACGGATGAAGCAAGGCACAAATTCATGCCCTTGAGCACAGTAGACACAGAACCGGTATTTTGAGTTAGGTGGTGAGGAACAAGGAGTGCCGATAAGGGGATTAGAGCAAACAATGTGAACACTGCAGGAGAAGCGACCTGAACAAGCTCAGTAGTCTGTCTCCATGAACGGTAATCAATCTCACCTCTCGATATTTCATAAACTGGGAACTTGTCACCACACTCAGAAGTAAGGCGCCGAGTATATGTGTAATGCCTATGATGCCCAAAACAACCACTATCGGCCTTCGTCGCCTCAACCAGACGCGTGTGACACCAGACTTCTCGTCAAAAACCGTCCAGGCAGCGTCTGTCATAGCTCTAAGTCCGCCAAGCATCATGGCAGCACTAATAAGGACAACACTAGGCAAATAACTGGCAATCTTAACAAACTGATCTGGCCCTGTCAAGACATAAAAAAAGAACGAGGCATGGAGACGCTCCAAGAGATTATTAGTTGTTCGTAAGGTAGATTCGACGACACTTTTAAAAGGTCGTCAGAGTTTACGGATGTCATAGCAATTTGCTTACCGGCCAATTGCATGAAACCCATGAGGACCAGTTGCAGGTACTGCAAACATTGTGATGGCGTCGATTCGAAATCTGGTGAAGATAGGAAGATAGAATACGAAGTGTTGACTTGAGCTGAGACGTAATACACACTGGTGAAAAAGTCCGTGGACACCACTAGGACGTCCTTGAGCCTGGTATCCAAATTGACGAATCACATTCTTTGCTTGAGGTAAATAGGCTGAGACTTCAGGATGTTCGCGTATGAATTTGGGAACGAAAAGTGGATTGTTTGATCGGGGTTGTACCAAGTTGTCATAGACTATGACTGGTACACCTTCTTTTTGAGATATACGTTGGACCGAATTTAAGAGATCTTGATTTGGAAGGCGTCCATTCAGACCCTCTGACGCTGGATTCATTAACACATTACCCACGGTAGCTTCAAGACGAACCAAAAAATAATCCAAGGTGGGAGAAGGAATGCCCTGGGTAATCGATATTCAGAGCGGTCCAGATCACGCCGGAGGCCAGAGCCAGACTGTCCGCATTCAAATCTTGAAAACTCGTATGTAGTGAGATGGAATGGACTGGCTTGTATGACCTACTGGACTGGGAAGATCCATGGTACGCGGCAAGCCATGCATGCATGCCTTCCAGATACCCATCACTGACAACAAACACAATTTCCTTGGCCCAGAGAGAGTAACCTGGTGTGAAATTCATTCCAGCAGAAGAGAGTCTAGTGAACGGGGCTTATTACGTTTAAGATATCCAGCAAGGGCGAGTACCATGGCGACACCTCGAAGGTTGAAGTTGCCATCTGCTTCACCGGCTCGACTGAACCAAGAGGCACTGATCACCATAGCTTCATTTCCTGATGCCCGTGGAGATGTCAAAATACCGTATGCATTTGTACCCTTCATCGCCTGTACATGTTAGCGAATGATCAATCAAAAATGAAGAACATAACGAAACACAAGCATTGCTTACACCGGTAGTTGCGTCAAACGTATAATTCTGAGATGCAGAGGATATCCCAAGCTTGCGCAATTCGGAAACAACGAATTGGGCACGTCTAGAAAATAATTCGATAATTCAATCGTAGAAATCTGCCAAAAGCTCCCTTACTGCTGGCTTGTCGCATTATTGTCCCATAACTGTTCCAGTCCGTCTAGATAAAGGTCTGCACTGTGCACGTCATTCCAATTCCAATATGTATTGACCTATTGCACATCATATATACCTGACAATGACAAAGCCACGAGATGCGTACCTGGTTAGGCTGGAGCGCGTTCTCATCTATGTACGTCCTGCGCCCCAATGGTGATAACGGTATCATGGATATCCAGACGTATCCTACAGCGAATAATGCTAATCTTTGAATGGCATGAGCTTGGGGTGCTAAGGCATGCAAGACCAAAGGCGCACCTTAACCACGTCAAGTGGCGAGCAAAGAAGAAAACCATTGCTTTTCTTCTTCGTATGCGAGTGACACTAGCATCGGCTTGAGCTATTGAAAAGCGATGCTTTAGGCTGAGGACAACACGTTCCCATCGAGTGACGGACAGCTCATGTTCAAGGGGCATGCTGGAACGATATTGCGAACGAGCGTATCAAGAACTTGATCATGACATATCTAGTGTCACACTTCGAAGTCTTGTTTCTTTTTACCTTCAAATAGCCAGTTCTTGCGCTTATACCGTCCATCTGACATGACCTCGAAACGAAAACGACGTGTATCTTCTTTTCCCAAAGGCCTTGCTCCCGGAGAAAGGCTCAAACGAAACGTTCTGCCTGGCAATGCCTCCTCACATTGGAGTTGGGTCGGTACTGAAGTCGACAGAGTCTCGAACATCACCCCTGAATATCTTTTGATATCCTGTGGCCTCTCAAAGCGAAACAATAATCCGTTCTGTCAGAGTAGGTTTTCTTTGAGAGCTACGGCAACCCAACTCGTCAAAAAAACTATTGCGGTGTCTGTCGACGGAGAGCTGGATGATGATATTATCATAATATCGGATGAAGAACACTCATGTAGCCCTCGAGATTGCAAATCCAATCCTAACTGCCTTAACTACCTCGGTCAGGAAAGTTGGGAAGATGAAGGTAGGCAAGCCTCATATTTCTCGTTGATTATGTTGATTATGCACTGATTTTTACTGTTATCAAGATAATTCCTTGAGAATATTTATGAGAGCTATCGCTTTTGAACAAGATCCTGTCCTCAATACGAGAGAGCCGAATTTCCCTGTAGGCTTGAAGGTATATCTCTTTCCAATCATGCTGTAACTTCAACTCAGAGGAAACTAGAACTTGGGCGCCACATGTTATGCCAACGCTTCCCTCCAAGCAAGTTATATTATCGCCATCGAACAATCTGTCCTGACGGGTCTAACTTTTAGGTGTGGTTTCGTGATTTAGCTTTCAGGTCTGGCGTTTACAGTTGTACAACATCCGAATCAAGACCAAGACAGGAGGCATGTTATCTATCCTGAAAATACTCCTTACCTTACATCTTATATCCTAGGAGTCACCATTATTTCAGCTACAAGTTACTTTCGCTGCCCTGCAAGAAAGCATACAAACCTGCTTTAACCCTGTCAGATTTGTTGAAAGTTTACAACTTCGCACGACTGATCAACAAGATGCACAAGAGTACATGATTCTCGGCTTTTCTTCCAAGAATAACGATTGACGAATGGAAAAATACAGGTTTTCAAAACTTTTCATGTCCCATCTCGATGCCGAATTCAGAACGCAAGCTAACCCTAAGGTTAAATCACTTGTGACAGATCAGGTACTCGGTTCCCTTATCATCGATTAGCACTTTACTCATCTAGTATAGTTCCAAGGCGAACAAATCTACGGGACACTTTGCGAAAACTGTCAGTACTGTTCTGAAAGGGTCTCCGATTTCTTGGAGATTGAAATAAGTCTCAAGGTTGTACACTTGTCTGTACGCATTAATACTACTCACTTGTTGTTTAGAACCATGCCAAGCTAGAAGATAGGATCAAGGTCATGCTTGAGCCCGAAACTTTGTCTGGGGATAATCAGTGGGTAGAATTCCATCGCATCGACTTTCTACTTCTGAGTAAGAAGTGAAAAACCAGATACCTATGTCCTCGGTGTGAATGCTTTCAGGATGCCACGCGTTACACCGAGTTGAAAGAGTTGCCGCCAGTTTTGCATTTCTCGTTGCTCCGTTTCGTATATGACCTCACTACTATGGAACGCAAAAAATTGAAACATTCTGTCTCGTTTCCCACAATGCTGGATATGACACCCTTCATGGGACAGGGAGGCATAAAATCTCCGATTACTGGCGCCTCTAAGCATAACATATATGAATTACGTGGTGTTTTATTGCACAAGGGTTCAAGTGCACATCATGGGCACTACGAGGCTCTCGTTTTTGACGAGATGTTTGTTTGTTTCCTGTTTCCCTTGCGTGTTCAACCTGATAACTATACAGAAACAAGTCTTGGTTCCAGTTTAATGATGAAAATGTCACTAAGATTGAAACGTTTGTCGACTCCTCACCTCGTACAAAGATTGTCGTGAATGGCGATTCCGACCAGAAGTAAGTACAATGGGTTTGTCTTACACCAATTGCTCATTTATATTGGCAGACCACAACATCAGAGAACATATGCTTGTAAGCGGCGTCGGATTGAGAGCGAAGGCGAAAGGTAGGAATGGTACTTCATCTGAGGGATACGTTCTTTGAGTTTTACCTTTTCGAGCTCAATCGCAGTACATGAGAAAAGGCCCTTGAAGTGTGTGACTTTGCTTTCTTGAAATCTGTCAGACTGACCTGTCCTGAAACCATAGATACATCACATCCAAGGATGCCTATATGCTCATTTACGCACGTGATTCTGCCGGCTCACTGAGAGAGTCTCTGAGAGAGGTCGAAGTAAATCCGGAAATCCTCACACCGCCCACAGATGCCATGGAAGTCATCAACAGCCTCAACGCAGCTCACAATGAAGCCTGCGAAATATACAACGGGAGGTGCGTGTTCATGCAAACAACAATGGTTCATTTTTATTAAAGCATAGTAGGAATGAACTTGTGAAGGCTCGATTTAGAGAAAGGCGAAAGAGAGTAATGAACATTTATCAAAACTGGACCGTTGAGCCGACCGACACGGTGAGTCTTGTTCGACATATTGATAACAAACTAAATTTTCCTAGGATATAGTTCTCGTGAGCCGTCAGGCGCTATCTGCCTGGCTTTCACAATTACAAAGCAGCTTTGCCTCATTGATCGCTTCGGACGAGCGAGATCAATGCAAATGTGTCACGTTGGACGATATCATGTGCGTTCACGGGGCAGTTGATCCTGGAAAATCTAGAAGTATAAAACGGCTGAGTCGTGTATGATCTTGTATGTACTCGTTTGCAGGCTTATTGACCCATAGATTTGCAGGCGGCTTATCTAAAGATCGTAAAGGATACAGGCTGGTACTTCGAACCGCTCTTTACAGTGTCTGACATTTGTGTCGAATGCGTTCAGCGGTCTTTCACAGGTAATCATGCTTCCTCTGGAAACAGGAAAGACTACGACTCATGGTATCGTAGAGCACTTGTACCAAATGGAACATCCGCGATTAGTGGCACATTTTGACCGAATCTTGACGGAAGCTTCTGATGACGCAGGATTTTGGATATCCAAGTCTTGGGTGAAAGGTACATAATACGCATGCGTTGTGCAAATTCTATGTTTTCTCATTGCCACCACAGATTGGAGGTTGATTAAGCCTAAAATGCACGTCGCATATCATGGAGATCCAGCTCCTGACTCCGATGACTTTGCTGCTGATGTCCTTTGTGAACACGGTGGCTTGTCACCCAATATCACTTCCCGCTGCACAATATCGGCAGAAGTGAGACCTTTTACATTTATTTGCGTAAAAATCAAATTGATATTCAATACAAAGGCTGCAGAATTCTTGCAGACCCTATATCCATCGTGGAATCCTTTGCCGACAAACTCTGAACTATGTCCCGTGTGTGATGCTAATCTACATATCTCTAAGAGAGACAAACGTGAGTTACGAAAACAGGCTGAGGATGAGAAGGTTCAGATTGTACTTGTACTCACCGCTGAGTCAATCGACTAACTGTCGTACAGGCCAAACTCAGGAACTTTTATGAACTGTTACTTTCTGAAGGTGGCTTTGTGGCTGAGGATGTTCCTTGTGCTGTCATTCCTATGAAATTCGCCAAGGAATGGCGAAAATGGCTCGAACGTCCCACTGACAGTCCTCGTCCTGAACGAATCGACAACACTAGCTTCATGTGTGAACACGAGATGCTCGTATTCGATCCCAATATACCTAGTGAGTTTGAGTCCGCTTTTCTTGTTCACAGGAGTGATTGGGACGTGTTGGAGTTGTTGTAAGTTAGATTAGCTCGTGTCTAAATGTCGGTCAACCTCATTATCATTAAGATACTCAGCGGGACCATTGATCACCTTAACAAGAAAAAATCAACAGAGCGGCCGTTCAGACATAGAAACCTATAAACATGATCCCCATGTGTGTCTAGATTGCCGGACGCGAAGGTGAAGCTTTTGCTACCAGTACTTCTCTGAATCTGATTTCAAATCGTCCAGGAAGAAGGAGTGGACATCAACACAAATCACTGTTCGTTTGGAAAGCATAGAAAACAAGGGGCAGGATGCCAAGGGATCAAAAAAAAACACAGTTAGTTCTAGCTCAGGTGCCAGACAATCACGACGCCTGCGTCAAATCAAAGACTTCTGGGAGAAGCGCCAGTTTACAATCTTAAAGTCCACTACAGTGAAGGAAATCAAAGTTATGGTATGTATAGACTTGTATTCCATACGGACAAAGCACACAGAGGTTGCACTTGACTGGTTGGCAGGTACAAGAAGAATTTGAAATACCTACTATTTACCAACGACTTTTCTACTATGGCAAAGAGCTTAACGACAACACGGCTACTGTGGAATCCTTGGAGATTTATGCCGATGGACTCCTGAATTTACGGCGGGAAACAGAGGTTGTAGACCTGGACTCTGATTCGGAGATGGTAGGAAGACCTCGTATAGAAGGTAGGGGATTTGATGGTACTCTGCTTGGGAGTTCTAGATCAGTTGATCAGTCTACCACTCTGTCGACATCGGATGGCAACAGAGAAAAGTCTTGCGATGCATGTACTTTCTTGAACAAAACCACTGCACTTAGTTGTACAATCTGTGATACAGTCCTTACTTGATCGTAGTGACGGCAAGCGCCATTGCCAATTCTTCCAGCTTTGCCCAGTTGGCAGTACTACACGTACATTAACGATAATTCCGACCTCTTCTCAATAGATTCTTCGCAACCATGCGACATTGCCGACGCGGGACTGAGTGACCGATTTCAAGCAATTTGTAATATAGATCTCGGGGGGCCACCTCCTAAGCTTAGTTAAACATAGTATCGTCGTGTGTATCCCAATTGCAAACCACTCACAGGAATTGGTATTTCAGATAAATCAACAGCTGTCTATCAGACAGCCCGCTGCTGTAGAAAGAAAAAATAAGGCACCAGATCAGGACCTTTATGCTTTTCCTCGTGAGTGGAATATGGAATTTCACCGATTTGGACTGACTCCCATTGCACACACGCAATCTGGCCTTAATGTGGATTGGAAATTTTCCGGGTAAGCTTTTACAGGAGCTTTCCGAGGCCTAATCCAATCTACAACAGCGAAAACCAATTGTTATCAAAGTTTACCGTAGCATAAAATAGACGTGCAATACAACAGCGACGAAAGCAATGGTAATGAGTGCAAAACAAAACAAGGAAAGCATATTGACAATAATAGACTAGGCTGCCAGCCTCTCTCGTTGGAAGAATCTCCGGCTACCACCTGCTTCCGTGTTTCCGCTTCCTCTGTAATCTCCCCATGGACTTTTACAATGAAATTAACTGAGGATTAATAAACCTTGTCCTGGAAATCCCTGTGCTTTTTCAGGATGTAATTTCAGGCTTACAATCCTTCGTGAATCGTGACCTAACGGTACAGAAGGACTCTGCGCATTCTTTAGAAATATTTTAGATGAAGAGAACTGCGAAGAGTTTCAGACTCCTACCTGTGAAATCATTGAAATCTTTGCCTTTTTTTTGTGCGGCATCGACGAATCAACAGATGGCATCATTGCAGGCAAGCTGACAACTCGGCGTCCGGTAGAGTGCTTAGGGGCTGGGGTGTGTAAGGTCTTAGCCTCATTCTCAGTGATAATACCTTGCGCCTCCAGAAATTCTGGTGAACACACTTTAAAAGCAATTTCACAGCCGTCTAGAACGAGGAGCGTACCTCGAGACCTGTACCTGAATACAAAGGATACATACGTGCTTGGCTTGGCATTCTTTCGTTCTGTCTTCTCGTGCGCAACTACAGACCATGTTGACGAACATTGTTCATAGGTCTGTAGCTCCTTACCAAATCTTGGAAAAAACTCTTGTCCGAGTTGTACTGACTGGGGGAGAGAACTCACATACCCTATACAATGATCTCCTGGCCTTCGTTTACCCAGCGAAGCCGAAGGGATCTCTAACACGGGGTTGGGAAGATGCGTTTCCAGTCGCGCCACACGCTTTATGCGTAAAATTATCGTTCCGAAATCTCTAGAAAGGCTTTGCGATGCAGACCGGTTTTCTGGCATGCAATTCAGTGATAGTTTCATGAAGGTAGAGACCCAACCTAACCCGTGTGGTCTGCCTTCTGAAACATGAATGGCCGTTCAGTGGAAATCGACGTCCTTACGCCTTGTCTTGACGCGGTTCCACGACCGAACAAAAATCGACCTGGAACTACGAAGCCATCCAAGGTGATGAAAGCACAAGTGTCTACTTGGCCGCCATGATCTTGCCAATGCACGGAGAAGCTCTGAGAATGATGGTCAGCTACACTCAACAGTTAGAAAGAACTGATTGAGCGACTCACTTTGCTCTCCTCGCTCGGTATCCAACACGAAACACAGTTTTTAATTGAATCCACGGCGACCAGATATTCAGGGAGGGGTTCCCCGTCGACGACGATCCAAGCCGAGAATCCTCGATGGACAAGCATGGAAATGACAGTCTGATTCTTGTACGCTCTGTGCCACCGTCTAGTACGACGGTGCTTTTCAAATCTGTGGCCAAAGTTTAGCTGGTAATCGGCAAACGGGTCGCGCTATTAAATCAAGTTTTTCAAGTTGTGGCTGCAGGGTATGACGGAATATTATGTCCCTTCCTATATAAGTCCTTGTGTGGGTTCGAACCCTCTGCCAACTTCACATGTGACCTGCCATGAATGCTTTCGGCGATATCCAAATACACGTGACCCAATTTTTGAAAGGGGGTTGAGGTACTCTTGATAGTTTTAATTTGTTCAAATGCGCACCAAACGTAAAAATTCGGTAGACCTAGGAGAGAATACAAAGATAGCTTGGAAGAAGACGAAAGCGAATCACATCGATGATACTCAGGCATTAGAAAAGACACAACCTACAAATAGGGTTCTACCGGTCACTATCACATTCCCTCAAAAAATACCAGGTACTTTACGAATCGCTACATGGAATATCTGCGGTTTAGCAGCGAGTTCAAAGAAGGTATGAACACTTTCGACGCGTCTCGTCTGTGTAAACAGAATTTTTGGTAGGGATTCAAATACTATGTAGAAGCAGAAGACGCCGATATTTTAGTCCTTACTGAGACGAAAGTATGTCACGACATGTGCGCGGTTCACGATAGCTGACCCCTTCGTAGGTCAACAACGAGCCTGCTGATCCTACTTTAGCGAATCTCTACCCTTACCGTTACTGGTCTATCGCTGAAAAAAAGGGTTATTGTAAGTTCAGGATGGGAATATATAAATATTTCACTAACAGGTTTCCTAGCTGGTACAGCCATCTTGTCAAAGTATAAACCACTCAATGTGAACATGGCACTTCCTGGTCATCCTGACCCATCCGGGACGAAAGGAAGAATGATTATGCTGGAATTCGAGACATTCTATTTGATTGGCACCTATGTTGTTAATGCAGGACAAGGTCTCAAGGTAAAATTGGATCAATCGATGTGAACATCGCTCACTTCCTAATATCAGACCTTAGATGCTAAAAAAGAGTGGAATACTCACTTTGACGCCTATATTCGAGATCTTGATAAAAGGAAACCTGTGATATGGACAGGAGACTTGAACGTTGCTCCAACAGAGATGGGTGAGAAACAAACTTCTGTGGTCGATTGAACTTTTCCCTGAACTTCATTGCAGATCTTCGAAACGCCAAGTCTAACTGGAACAAGTCACCTGGGTATACGGAAGTAGAAACGA
The DNA here is from genome assembly GCA_017657275.1 of Termitomyces sp. T108. Classification (NCBI taxonomy): domain Eukaryota; kingdom Fungi; phylum Basidiomycota; class Agaricomycetes; order Agaricales; family Lyophyllaceae; genus Termitomyces; species Termitomyces sp. T108. The sequence continues at coordinate 91,555 of JAGGAU010008271.1, forward strand.
CTGCGTTTAAGAATATATTGAACTCCACAGACGCCCCCGAGAAGTTTGTCGACATCTGGCGTCAAATGCACCCAGATCTGAGACATTATACCTACTTCTCTTATCGTTTCAATTGCAGGCAGAGTGGGACAGGATGGCGCCTTGACATGTGTAAGGTTCTATCTCAATTATATAGTTGTCCGGCTGATGCTTTTGATTAGTTATACTGAGCGAACGTATTGCGGGAAAAGCAAAATTGGTCTGTTTTTAGTTTCAGATTCTAGATGCTAAGTTGACATAGTATCAGTGTGAAATCAGAGACGAAATCTATGGGGCCTCTGATCATTGTCCTGTGGTTTTAGAGTTTGAAAGTGAGCTTTTGTAAAGTGTAATAACCCCAAGTGTAGGGATTTGTGTATTTCTTGATCTATATTTCTCTGTAAACATGTCATGGGGTTTCATTACGAAGGGGGTATAGCTCAGCTGGGAGAGCAGCAGACTGAAGCTCATTAGTCTTCTGAAGGTCCCGCGTTCAATCCGCGGTACCCCCAATCTTTCATTACTTTTATCCCAAATCCTTTCGGATGAAGCTTCATGAGGCGTTATGACCAAATTTGCGCAATGAAGCATTAATGACTTATGCCCATGTTACAATCTAACAAGCTTCATTGGTTGCATTTTCGGGAGATGTGTTTAGTATTCTCCGAAACGAACATGCCCTGTCTGCTCCGCATGAACACGAGCGTCTTTCTCGCCTTTCAACCCTTTACCACAAGTCTACGAGGCAGTCAGCATTAGGCCTTCAAAAAATCCGTAAGGACATACCTCGCATTTCAGGTCGAATGTTGAAGTATTGGTGTATGCTTTCTTGGCTCGCAAGATATCTGCCAATTTTTTTGCTGCAATTATCACGGGGTCTTGATCATCCAGGGCACCCTATAGCCATTGAAGTTCCTCTTCAGACGTTCTGAAAATAGAAAGGCGTACAGCTGGAAACAGCGTCTGGTGCCACTCTCCCGGTGCTTCAGGCATAGGGGCCAAAGTCGCCGCATCGTAGTGGATACCAGAATACAGAAGGATACAGCGCATGCCACCTACAAAACCATTCGAGGAAGAGAAGTGATCTATCCTGCCTGTCTCAATGTCTACGCTTGCAATTTCTGTGTTATAGTGCGTGGCGAGGATAGTGAGCTCAATTGCTCCGCCCCAAGTTGTTGGCTTGAGGATTGTTGCAGTATACTTGTCAGGTGGCATGCTAAAAACATCGTTAAAGACAATTTCTCGAAGATAAAAAAACACACGTGCCCGAGGATGGCCTCATTATACGTTGACGGGTTTTTCTGGATGCCTTCCGCAACGACTAATGATGCGAGTCAGCTTCGATGGATCCAGCCCCTCAATTTGGGGGCACGTGACGTACTCTTCCGCATTTCAGGAGCTTTGTCAATGCTCTGCTCGAACAGTAATGCTACAGCAGAGAAGAGACAAGAGTTATCATCTGGCACGACCTTGATGCAGGCGATCAGCAACAATTCTGCGATAGAACTCTGATTACACATACTCTGTGCATTAGTACACCACCATCCATCTCAACGTAGTCTGGGCCGCTAGACCGTGAAGGTGGAGGGCGGCGAGTAAGGAACAGAGAGGGTGAAGATTCTGGTATCGAGGATTCAGATGGGCTGGAACCAACAGGTGGATGGGAATCTTCTGTACTCCGACTCAAAGTCGGTAGGAATGGACCTGAAGATGCGGCGAGATCTGTTAGTTCGGCGACGATAATCTGCTCTCCTGCTTTGAGCCCAAGGCTCTCTGTCGAAAGCTCTGGTATCAAAGTAAGTGATCGTGGTGGATATCCAGCTTTCACTTGATTTGATCACATTTTGCTTATATCAGTGAATCTGGTTGGAGATGAGGTCCACTCACGACTTTGCCGCGAAGGGAGGATCTGTGTGGCGGCATAAATCTCCTGTTGGAGATCTCGGACAGTAAAATCACCACGGTCGAGAGCAACTTGTATGGTAGACACGCCGGAAGGATGACGTAGACGGATCGCGACCATGATGGTCAATGACCAGAATTGATTAAATTAACTATAGATCTTATCTATCGGAGGACTCCCACTTGATTGCTCGCTTTAAGCGCAATAGATTCATATTTCCGCATACCACCATCTAGTGCTTTTAGCTGTCCCTTGACCAAGCGATACACGACTCCAGGCTTGGCCTTCCATTGCCTGCGGTCTTCCTCTTCTTCCTCTTCATCATAACTCTCTCCCGTTGCTTCATGGGGAGACTCTCCCTCTACCACACACCTCATAAAGAATCTAAGGGACCGTAAGTCAGCTCCCCAGGGCAAGCCTCAATGGAACACACCTATCATGAGTGATAACCAATAGCGCGCCTTGATACTCTTGGAGAGTCTCAATGAGCGCCAAAACGGTGTCCGCGTCTAGATGTGTAGTCACCTCATCCAGCACCAGGAGGTGTGGCGGGGAATACACTAGCTTTGCAAGCGCAAGTCTGACCTAGCCAACTCATCAGATATACAATGCAAATCTTATCTAGACATTACAAACCTTTTGTCCGCCTGACAATGCTGCAATTTGAACATCACTCGCAATCTTTCCAGGCAACCCTAAACCACCAAGGAGTGCCCGCGCTTCCTGTTCCGACAGCTCTCCTGCACTGGTAGTCATTAGCTCTTTCAGCGCCGTGAGCTCTTCATCAGCTTTCCCTTTTTCCTCCAATTCTTCAACAGAATGTTGCGAGAAACACTGAATTCTGGCTCTTGTATGATGCATGACATTCCCCTTTCTAGGTTTCAACTCCCCTGTGGCCAACCCTACAAGTGTGGACTTGCCGCTCCCATTGAGTCCTGCAAGACCAACACGCTCTCCAGGGTGTATCACAAGGTCCACATCCACAATTGTCATTGTTTTGGCACCTGGATACCAAAAAGACACCTTTTCCAGTGCCACTAGAGCGCCGGGGAACCGCAAATCAGGTGGGTCGCTTGGTATTGAAATCTTGACGAGGGGGTCTATGGTCGGGATTTCTATTTCGGCACGATTCGCGAGATGATAACCTGCCAAATCTCGGTTGAGCTTGAACCGGCCGCCTTTGAGCCCGACTTCGAGGCCAGAACGTTCTTCTATTTTTTTCCTCCGAGATGCGACCTATTTAAGCTTCTTGTCATCACCGGTGCGCTTGGCAGCACTGAGTGCGGACGCGATGGACGATTCCATGTGTTTGGTCTTTTTGTCAAGGGCAGCTTGCATGCGAGTGAGATATTTCGTTTTGGCATGCCTGTCTGCCTCGTATAGAGAGAGATTACCTTTGAAGTAATCAAGCTTATGCTCACGCAAGACGATCAGCTCGTCGGCAACGGCGTCTGCGAAGTCGCGGTCGTGAGTGCTGTTTTAGGAGAAAAGGGTTCAGGACCTCCCGCGACTGGATGCATTGTGAAACTCACATGACAACCACGGTGGTCTCGGTAAGAGACTGCACGAAACCCTGCAGCCAAACAATTGCAGGCAAATCCAGAAAATTTGTGCACTCATCCAGAAGGAGGATATCAACCTTTTGGAAAAGTGCGCTCGCAAGAGAGCATCGTGTCCGCCACCCACCAGAAAGCATTGAATACGGCTTCAAGATAGTCTCGGGCGAGAAGCCAAGGCCATAGAGAACGTTGTGCGCGCGCGCCTCTGCACTCGCCGAATCCGATGCGTCCAGCGACGTCTGTATATCTGCGAGAGTGTCTACAGCCTCGCGCATCTCTTCCTGCATGGTTATTGCATCTATCTCGCTCCCGGGTTGCTGAAGCAAGGCCGCAGAAGCCGCGACCCGCTCTTCTGCGGCGAGGAGACTCTTGCGTACTTTTACACCTCGCGCACCACTTCGTCGAGCTGCAATCCTGGTCATTTCGTCGTAGGCGCGAATGTGGCGCTCGTGCTTGAGCTTACGGATCGCACGAATGACTGAGAGGGGATTTTTCGTGTCTTCCAGGGCCTCCGATAAATCTAGTCTCGCTTGTCACAGAGATGATCCATTAGCAGCTCGGAATACGTACTTTTGACATCTGCAAGGGCGCGTTCGCGCCTCACATCGCTCCGCATGACATACTCTAGGACGGTACTATCTTCGAATCGTAGGGCAGCAAGGCCCTCATCGAGATTTTTGCTATTGGCGAAATCCGTCTGGCCTAGAAGGAGCATATTCAGACTCCACGAGACACCAGGTATACTGCCCTCTGCTAAAGCACGAATCAGAGTCGATTTACCCGTTCCGTTGCGACCGACAAGTACATAGTGTCTGTTCTCTCGGAGGGTGAGGTTTGCATGGGAAAAGAGATCCCGACTACCGACAGACAGAGTGAGATCTTTGATATCAATCTAGATATTGACGAAACAGATGAGATGGAAGAAGTGGGATGTCAATAGGATAGTGCAGTACCTCTTTTGTCGCGGGGGCATCAACAGCGTCTACATGAAATCTACTCTGCTGGGCAGTGACGACAACGCCCTCGGAAGATTTTTTCCTGTTATCTTTGGGTGGCATTTGGCGCTGTGTGTCAATGGAGGCACAAAGAAATGTAAGTGAGCTGGAGTCATTGCTAACTTGTTACATGTCGCGTTTCGGTCCCGCCATATGTAAATGGCCAGCACCACTTCATTCTGCACTACGGGTCCCAGTCGAACAACGTGGTTTGCTGTCCAACTGGTTCGCGTGGTTCTTTTTGAAATGTAAATTAATCGCACGTGCGTCATTGAGGGATATTCTTCCATGTTAAGAATACAGCAGCCCCGGCCGTCTTACGTTGGTCCTCATGGCTACCCCACTGCTTGAGCTACGTGATGTGACCTGTTCCAGAGACGGCCAGTCCGTCTTTGAAGCTGTTAATCTTCTGGTCAACCAGGGTGACATCGTAGTCCTCCGAGGCAAGAGTGGCTCTGGAAAAACCACTCTTCTCAAGTGCATTGCCCATCTCATCGTCTACAAGGGTGACGTTTTTTATCGCGGAAGGTTTGTCAACTTGAACTCCCGCTTCTCTGTCTCACCTTTCTGCAGTTCACCTCAGTCATACGGTATTCTCATACCATGTAAAGCAGTGGCATTGTCTCATTCTCTAATTCCAGGCATTCCTTCCTTCCGCACTCGAGTATGCTATGTCCCTCAACGTCCGCCATTACTTCCCGGCACTCCTAATGACTTCTTGAAGAAAGTCACTGCATTCGTTGCTCATCAAGCACATGCTCACGCACTCAAGAAGTCAGGGAGTGGGCCCTACGATCCTTTAGATCGCACTCTTGAAATATGCCGTGAATGGGGTATCGATCACCACCTTTGGGACCGCGAGTGGTCCAGCCTTAGTGGTGGAGAAGCTCAACGACTGGCCCTGGCAATTGCTATAGGCCTCAATAGTGCTGAAGTCCTCCTTCTCGATGGTGGATATCTACTTCTCTGTTATATCGTACCCTTTGATCATATTCTCTTCAGAACCAACTTCGGCGTTGGATTCGGTCTCGTCTGCAGCCGTTGAGAGATACTTGCTCAACGAGGTCCAGGCTCGAGACGCTACGCTTAAGGCTATCATGTGGATTACACATTCTGACGAGCAAGCAGGTAGGATTGGAACCAGATTCGTGCAGGTCGGAGGTGGTGGATGCCGTGAGGAGCCAACACCAGTTGTGTAACTATTAGGATACCCGCAATACAATCTATTTGCTGTGATAGGATCGACGTCATGATCATAACATTCAAAGATACATCCGGTTCAACGATGTCCTCAAGTTTGTGCTATCCTTGAGTGCGTCACCTCGCTCGGCAGTGACACATCGAAAGGAGCATTTGGTAGAGCTCCCAACCGTTCGCTCAACTCCTTTACGTTTTCCAACTCTTCCTGTTCCTTCTCTCTTTCTGATTCCAAAACGAGCACCTTCAGCTCTTCCTCTAGCTCTCCATTGTCTATGCTGTCCACACCAAACACGGAATCGGCTCCTTTTCGTACAGCGTCGTCTACTTCTTTTGCGTCGAAATTCACTGCAGCAAGTGCTTCGATTGTGGCATCGATGGAATCCCTTTGAAGAGACGGATGAGCAAGAATTGCGCGAAGGGTCACTGTAGAAGATTTGTAGGTCTTCATGATCTATGATACAATGTCAAGCGAGCGTGTCATTTTGGAAGGACAAAGGCATGTGGTATACCTCTATGTCACCTGCCGCAGCTTCCACACAAAGTAGACTTGATTCGAGATTGTCAAGAGAGCCCAAACGCTTGGAAAGAAGATCTTCCAGCTCCTTTCTCAAACGAAGATGGCTCAATGCCACTATCTTCTGCTTTCGCTGAATCGCGGCCGTCGCTTTCTTCGTGCACCTAGTCGATACGTGCGTCTTAGTAAACATGATAATCATCGAGACACAGTCGTACTCATCCATTTTGCACTGTAAACTGTCGACTTGGGCATGTAACTTTTGTACAGAACTCCTGAGCTCGAGGATGCCTCTGTCGACAGCATTGATCTCTCCAGGATTTGAGATGTTGTCCGAAAGGAATTTCACGACCTAGATAAATATGAGAATCAAGCAGTATTAGACAATCATCTAGAAAACCTGACCTCTTCATCAAATACTAACGCCGACCGATCCCTTTCCAAAAACTTCAGCAGAATCATCAAATCGACATCTGAAAGTACATCCACACCAAGAACCGGCCCAAACTCATGTCTGAACATGTCTTTTGAGTATATTTGGTTCCCCACACCACCTATCTTCGTTGCTTGATGTTCCAAAATCGCATCTGCTGCCTTTTCCACAAGGGGTACAAACACGTACTCCCCCCACCATGCCATATCCTTTTGACTACGGCTTGTAGTACCTCCACCAAGGAACCCTTCCTCTCCAACGACACCCATCTGTTCCAGTGCCCACCACAATGGCTTACCGACAACGAACGCGGCAATCCGTGCGGGCAACCATCCGGGGTCATGAATCGACTTTTGGGCTGACAGGAACTCAGAGTGTGCAATGAGCACCTTGGTCGATTGTAATTCTGTCTGACTAGGCAAAGATTGCATCCGTTGGCCATAGAAACGAGAGATACAGAGACAAGCAACGCACAACTACAGCACCTAACGCTAGTGGTTTGCCTACACCCTTCACTCGAACCTGCTCCATTAGTCGCGGCCCACAAACAAGGAGAAGGCGGCTAGATGTGTCAGTCTGCATGCCTAGACTGACTGCTAGTTCGAGCACCCGTCGCCACCATTCAACATTGAAGTTGTAGGAAGTGGGATTTGAATGCTTATGCCGCGAGATATCAGAGTAGAGGGCTTGTAGCCGGGAGATGGATGCCGAAGAGAATGGAGGAAGGGAGAGGATTGGAGAAGTAAAGGAGGATGGGTCCGACATCTCGGACGGACGGTCAAACAGCAGGATACAGCAGAAACACGCGAAGGTAAATCATATGACCATGGAAACACATCACGCGTAGATATGAAACGGTTCTACTCATAAAAATTTCTGTACAAACACTACGTTAGATGGTTCGACTTGGAGACTTCGGAGCTGCGTCGCCTCTCATAAGTCCATGTTCTTTAGCAAGCTCTCTGACGGATGATTCGTTAATGTCTCCACCTGGTGTTGTACACATCACGTGCGACGATTCTGCTGCAGGCGACGTCTCTCCCGCAGGAACCTAACAATGTCATTGTCAATGTCCTACCCACACAGACGTAGGCAAATGGAAACATACAGGCATATACAAATTGTCTGGAAGTAGAACGGTAGATTCTTCTGATCGTGGTGGTGGTGACATACTGACATTCGTATTTCGTTCGAGTTCAATCGACGTCTGTGAGCGTGTTGGTATTGGGGGATTACTATTCGAATACATAGACCCCGCGACCGTCAGAAAGCTTCCTATGCCGGCAAAACTTGGAATTGTGTGCCCTGGCGAAGAATAGTATGAATTGGAGCTCGAACGCTCTATGTCACCGCAGACTCGTTGGTAACGGCGTCTACGCCAAACGACTATGATTATCACAACAATGAGGACAACCGTAAGGGCACAAAGCGCGCCGATGACTCCAGAAACCACAAGACTAATGGATTGCTTTTCCGCAGATGTTTTCATTGGTGCAGCTTCTGATTACAATCAAGTATGAACGCCCTTTCGTTGTGTAGCTATTGCGGCTCACCAGTAACCGAGACATTGCGAGCTAGCATTAGATCTGGATTTTGAATAAGCTCACTACGGGTGACTTCACTTGTCGTTCGGTGAGTCAAAGGATTACGCAACGCACCACGGACAAGAAACTTCCCTGCGATAGTTGATGTTCCATTTCATCCATCTTCAGAAGAAAGTTTCCTTGGGTAGGTTCGGTGGACAAGGTCACTTGATATGTACGCACTTCGCTTGGAGTGGTCCAAAACCTTGGGACAACGTTCGTGATGCAGAAGCATTGGAATGATAAACGGCAATATCTTTAAGATGGTTCGTGGATTGATATGGACAATGTTCGGATGATTTCCGTACTATCAATCAACTGCCTATCCCGTGAAAGGGCTGCTGAACGTGGGCCAAGATCCAGAGAAGGACCGGAAGATTCCTGTGTCGCGGCATTAACAATCGCAAGACAACAGAAGGTACTACTTACCCGCCAGGCAATATGCATCGCGGATGCTTGGTTCTCATCGGCGACAAAAGCAAGGACATTCAACATACAAAACAGTCCTCGGACCATTATTGTGAATGCGTTTTTTCGCTTTCGAATGGATTGAGTAGCTCAATGTGAATGCCACACTCGGTGCAAACTTCTGGAAATCAGTCTGTGCCTCGTGCCAGGCCGCCGAAAGGGGAAAATGGGAAGTGTGCAAAGATGAATATCCAAAACTCGTTTTGAGCAAGTGAAGATTGCAGCTGTCTCCGCGTGGGCCTAAGGAATGGCCAATGCTGGGAATGATTTCCATAACGGGTGTTCTACTCATCATCATTCCAACGAGAAGACCTGAAGAAGCCGCGTTATCATCGGCAATGGACATGTGGAAGACCTCAAACTCGTCATATTTGTAGGATTACAAGCCAATCATTGTACAACACATGCCTACATATTGATATGCATCTACAAGAAAATCACTTCATCAGATAATTATATGGTGGCCTGAGCAGATCTGACTTTACGAGTCAGTAGCTATTCCCCGATCAGATCTCGGCAGCACCAGAGTATGCACCCCTGGTGACTTGCGAACCAGTGAATGGAAGACTTTCCATGGAATTTCTAACACTTAGTGTGGTAAACATAGGTGAGGTGACGAGAGTAGAGGCATCTCCCGTAGATTGCGGTTGCTGCTGGGTCATTGAGCGAAATCTCAACTGTCAAGATGGGGATTCTTACCAATAGACTCGTATTTGAGAGAGGCCCTGCCCTGTGAACGTTGGACATGGGCTGCGATACAGCACGATCCTTGGGAGTATCACCCATTGACGATGGCTGTAAACCTTCCGCGTCGAGATCAATACGTTGGTGATTCTTCCTTTGATTCTTCCATACACCATCGCGTTTCAGGAAGAACCAAAACACAGCCAAGGCGATCAAGGCAATGCCGGCAATGCCTCCAACAACTCCACCAGCGATGGCACCAGCATGATTCTCGCTGGTAGCTGACTCCGACGGCGGTGCGTCTGTTGGAGCTGGCAAATTTATTCCGGTTGATGCTGTTCCTTGCTGGTTCGAAGTCGATGATTGAGAGGCTTCTGAAGCTGTTCATCCGTTAATACACAAATTGTTGGTCGAGAAATTAATCTCACCTGCAAACGCGGCTGCTACAGTGGCATTAAAGGTCCAATTCGTCTATAGGTCGTTCATACAAAGTTGAGAATATTATTATTCGTGAGAGACCACACCTTGCTAATATCCAAAAAAGCCCATTTGGGGATCTCGACGACCGCAGGTGTTGGTTTTGGATATCTGGTCATCTGTCAGACTGAAGCGGTGTAGGATGCGTAGTGGGAGGCACGTTTTGTTGTCGACGTGAGCACAATTCATCGTCCAATTTCCCCAATTCGTGAAATTACGGTCTTGACATCCTCCGCAAGCACTGACCAAAGAGTACACGACAACATTACAGAAACAAATGTCTGCTTGTGCAAAAGTTGGGCCGGTATAATGATCGCCATGCGGCAATGAATTTATGATTATGCCTGAATAAGACCTGTCAGACCTCAGAGCGTAAAGAAAAATGAGGAATTGACCTTGATCTGGTGTGCAGACAGTCTCAAGATACGCAGCAACTAAGCATGGTGTTTGGTTTCGTGAGTTAATGGCCTAATATTAGGTAAAATATCAGATTTACAAAGGACAAGGACAAGAACAAACCCATGAATACTGTGGAATGCATGTTGTAACGTTTGAGGATTGAGCAACAGTCCGCACCACCCCCAGCAGCACGAGAAAGAAAACCGACATATCGACGCTGGTAAATGCTAATGGCAGTTGATAGACAGGACCTGCTGAAGGATTAGGAAGGTCCAAATCTGTCTTGTCATGCCTGTGAAATCATTAAGCGATGCACACGGGATTGTGTCAACAAATGCTTGTAAGAAACAAACCAAAAAAGTATCGGCATAGATACATTGTATTTGGTTCAAATTGCACCAAGGGTTAGGTTCTCACAGCATCGAAAGGAAAGGTCCACAGCATAATTTGGTACGACGGGCCGACCTTGCCTTACTGAGGTTCGCATGTGAAGTTGTAGATCGTGTGATCAATCATTAATCATTTGTTTCACTTTTCACTGATATAAGTACTTTTTATGGAAAAACGTGACTCGACAAACCACTTCCAGACTGCATGGGGTAGCTATAGGGCATAGTATACCTTTTTACTATGTACGTCTATTGGCATGACCGGATGAGCTGAATCCTAGCTCCATGCCACCCAACACACTTACATGTTGTATCTGGCAATAAATATTGTTTTTACTTCACTCTCAATGCTAAATTTGATAATATCGTATAGCAGTCGATCCAAACAGAAGAAAGCGTTCTACATAGCAGACGCCCAAAGGACTGTCCATAAAGCGGGAATTTTTTACACTTATGTGGATTTCAAGATTAAAGTTCTGGTGCCCCAGTGTAACGTCCTGCAGGTGCAGAAGATCCAGGATACGTGCTGCCAGTTACATGGGTAAGCAACATTTGGCTGGAATCAGTGTAGTCGGTGGCGGGAGTAATTGGTGCGGGATAAGTACTTGGATCGGAAGGGTTCTACATATTTGTCAGGTGAGTTTCTAGAAAAGGAAACAACTATCTCACGTAAAGCCGTTGTGAGGGCATATTGGCGGAAAAGCTCGAGGGCGCAGTATTGAAACTCATGGGAGGTGGTGAAGTTGGTGCGGCAGAAGCTAAGTCAACTTCGGCAGAGGGCGCAGTCCTCGAGCGACGACGGCGAGTCCACCAAAACACCAATGCAGCGATCAAGGTGATACCCACCACACCTCCGACAATTCCACCAGCAATAGGTCCTGCTTTTGAAGAAGAGTCCGAGGAGGGAGACGTAGTGGCAGAGCTTGGAAATGTTCCAGTACTTTGCGGAGGGGCAGTCGATTCCGGTGCATCTGCATGAAGTTGGATGAATCTCAATTTACGGATAATACGGGTATCACTCACTCAGCACTGCCGGTTGCATGGCAGCGGCTGGGTTGAAGGTGTCATTTTGCTACATCAATTTTCATAAACGCAAATTTCTGAAGAAACTCGGAGACATACCGTTGGATCAAGGTACGCGTAGTGAGGTACTTTGGTTCCTGAAGGAATATTGCCAATAAAGCTATGGAGAGTTAAGGGACGCCAAGGTCAAATTAAATCTCTGAACCATCAACTTACATTGCAGGATATACAGTCGAGCAGTTAATCTTGTATTCAGACCATCTGTTACAAAGTAAAGCCAATGAACCGATATAGTGTGTGGGACTTACGACTCCCAATCTCTGCCTTGACAGTCCGCACAAGCACTGACTAGGTTGTAGAAGACTCCGCTGCACCTGCATGGATTTGCTGCAGCTACAGTGGGCCCGGTATAAACCCTATCGGGGTCTAATGGAGGGACAGAGAATGCTGTTCTTTTGATCAGCCCTTATTCACTCAGTAGCACAGAGGGAGTTGGACTTACTACCACCATTACAAACACCGCCGAGGTAAGCTGCAATCTGGCATGGACTCTGGCCTAGTGAGTTGAAGGACTTGACTCCAATCAGCTGGAAGAGATACAAAGGAGGTGGACAAAACTTACCCAGTCGAAACTAGGGTTGCAGACTACTGTTGAGTTTGCCTACAGGACAGGTTTCTTGAGAAAGAAGAACACACCGCGCAAGGACGCCTCACCATCTTGCCTTTGACACAACAAAGAGGTCGATATGGGAGAAACACACAGGGAATAGGTCACAAGGTTCTCATATGTATGTAATGGCCAGATCTGTTTCTATCAGTAGATTGCACCTCCACTGCATCCGGACTTTATGCACAGCACAGCCTGTACCTGGTGACTTTCCCCTTCGAGGTGCTGAAACGAATTGAGAATATTCTTACATAATGGTGACAGCACGAGAAAACAAAATCTGGAAATAAGAGCACTTTTGTGACATGACTTTCGCTACCGCCAAGACCGGCTTTTCTCCGATAAAATCATCGACATATTTTGTATCGCAGAGACAATAAAGCAGGCTAGCACATAATTGTTACATTGACCGCAAAAGTACGATTGGATAAAAAGGTGCTTGTCGATGTCTTGATACTTATCCAATGATCCAGGCTTTGAAAAAGACCGTGCATCGAAGAATTATGTAATTAGCTGCCGAAGTGTGAGAAAATATTATGTCAGACTATACAGGTCAAGCCACCGCACCGGAACAGGAAGTTCAGTTGTGCCCGAAGATACTGACGCTCCTCAAGACCAGCAATGGCCCCCTCCACCACGTATGTCCCTTCAAAATCTCAAGATTCCCACTGTAACTAATTTATCCGCCTTCAACTGCTCAGCGTGCCCAGTGCTTCGGTGCGAATTGCTTTTAAAGTAGAGTTTCCCATCTGGTTTACTTACCTTTTGCACCAGGCCGTCGAAGTTCCGGAGACTCTCCTCAAGAAACGCAAGCAAAATGAAAAGGCTCGGGAGGAACGCCTCGCTGCTGCTGTTGCTGCCCGTAAGGTAGGTATCGAGATATGAGTTCCGGTGGAACAGGTTATGATGTATACGATTCATTCGAATGACGGCTAGTGGGATCTTTGATTCTGCAATGTTGCCCTCAATTAACCATCTTTCGGGACTGACCTTTTTCTTTTGCTTCTGGATCGAATATATATCTCTCGAGTTTTGTGCTGAATGAATATATTCCAGGCACAAAAGGCCAAGCGAACGGTCGTCTTCAAACGTGCTGAAGCTTACGTGAAGGAGTATGAGCAGAAGGAGAGGGAGGAGATCCGCTTGAAGCGCGTTGCACGGGCTGCAGGTGACTTCTACGTTCCTGCTCAGCCCAAGGTCTACTTTGTTATTCGTATCCGTGGGTGAGTCGGTTTGTCCTTGATGAAAGGTGCAAACTAACTTCCGACATATGACAAGTATCAATGAGATCGCACCGAAACCTCGAAAAATCCTGCAGCTTCTTCGCTTGCTTCAAATCAACAATGGTGTGTTTGTCAAAGCCACCCGTGCAACACAACAAATGCTTCGTCTTGTTGAGCCTTACATTGCATACGGGTATGTTTCCCCAGAAATTTTGCTTTACCGCCACTTACTTTATCAATAGCGAGCCTAATTTGAAGTCGGTTCGTGAGCTCATCTACAAGCGTGGTTATGGCAAGGTCGATAAGCAGCGTATCCCCCTTTCGCATAACGGCGTCATCGAAGAGGCTCTCGCAAAATACGACATCCTTTCTGTTGAGGACCTAATTCACGAAATCTTCACCGCCGGCCCAAACTTTAAACAGGTACAACCTCTATTGATATGCTATTCTGTCAATAATGTATTCATTACTGGTTCTAAAGGCATCCAACTTCCTCTGGCCTTTCAAGCTTTCAAACCCCACCGGCGGTTGGAGAACACGCAAATTCAAGCACTTTGTCCAGGGTGGTGATTTTGGTGACAGGGAAGAGAACATCAACAACCTCATCAGAAAGATGAACTAGATTTACTACCTGCTGAGCGACATGTGGAGGATGGGCTCGCCGATTGTTGGCACAAAACATTACATACGCTCTTTACATCTCATGCCCGTATGAAATTAGGCCAGCTATGCATTTTTTAAACCAATTCCTTAAAACAACCATTGGACGATTTGCAAATAATCTGCCAGATCTATGAGCCGAGGAGAGTTGATGACGAGGGTTGTTTGCCCCTCGCCTGGTCGGGGAGTAAAAATGACGAGCAAATAGATAAATTACCGTGGTCCTCGATCGCCACGTTCGACTCTCAACTTCTCATCACCATCATAGTATACCTCAATGGCCGGATCCGATTCATTGCTCATTGACCTGTTTACTGCGAATGCCCAGTGGGCGAAAGACATTGAGGCTTCCGAGCCGGGGTTCTTTCAGGAATCAGCCAAGGGTCAAGCCCCCCATGTTTGTCTATCTAATCACCACTGGAAGACATTTTTAAATGAACGAACAGACGCTTTGGATAGGCTGTGCCGACTCCAGGGTTCCCGAATCCATCGTCCTTGGGGCCCGCCCAGGAGATGTCTTTGTTCATCGCAACATAGCTAAGTCTGTGGTCCATATTTCCCGTATCATCGGCACAGGGTAACCTATTGATCTCACCACAGCCAATTTCCACTGAACGACGTGAACTCTGAGGCAGTCCTAGAATTTGCTGTGAACTATCTTGGCGTGCAAAACGGTGCTTGCCCTGCTTTGACTATACATTTTCTTTCCAACCTTTCAACTAATCCATAGTCGTTGTGGTTGGACATACCGAGTGTGGAGGTGCCACAGCCTGCCTTGCCGCCGCCCAGCGCAGAACCTTCCCCGAAGATGGACCGCTTTTGACGATACCCACGCTGTCATACGAGGCGCCGCTCAACCAGTGGCTCGAACCTCTCACAAGGCTTGTTGGAATACTTGGCCTCTCCGCAACACCCACAGAGGAGGCACTGCCCATCGTAGTCGAAGAGAACGTCAAGCTGCAGGTCGAAAATCTGAGCAAGACCGGCACGTTGATGAATGCCTGGGCCTCAAATGATAGCAGGAGGAACGTGCGAGTACATGGATGGGTGTATAGTCTAAACACGGGACTGTTGAAGGACTTGAAGGTAACCAAAGGAGCGTTCACTCGAGTTAAAGAGTAGTTGTATAATTGTATGATTGCAGCCATCAGAAATCTGATGATGACATTTGCATGGATACATGATGCGTGATAGCCACGATCATGATGGTGTTTAATTCTTGCCTCTTGCGCCATGACTTCCGGCACCTTGCTTGTCCAGATCGCGTCTTACAACACAAATTTGCAAGGTATATGTGGTCTTCCGCAGGATCTCGTTGACTGGTTATCGCCCACTCTTCGAGTTTCAAAGTTCCTTACCAAGGAACGTCGCGCGCCCGACATTGTGGCCGTTGGCTTTCAAGAACTCCTTCCCCTGCACCTTGGCCGTATGTGTGATTTACATCACGAGTGTATACAAACTCTCATGCGTTATCGATAGTTTCTGGGTTCTCGAAAGCTGTGATTGAAAACAGGAACGATCTTATATTGTCACAGATCGAGGCCAATGCCCCGAACAAGGAACGCTACTCATTGATTGCCAGAGTTGTGAATGTTGGAGTTGCACTGTTGGTTTATGCACGGGATGATACCATTGCACGTATTGTGTGCGATGTCCATACCACCTGGACGGGCACAGGACCTGCGTATATGGGCAACAAAGGGGCAGTTGGTGTGCGCTTTCGTATCCCAGGCAGTGAAGGGAGCGTTGGAGAGATCTTCACGTGAGTCATTCGTTTAGGGAATACTCTTGTTATGTTATCACTTACTCCTGGTTGAATCCAGCTTCGTGTGCGCCCATTTAACAGCACACAAGCAAAAGCTGGCAGCTCGTCTTGCCGATTATCAGCATGTCGTTGGCACACTCCTCTTCCCTCCCGTCACTCAGACGGAATCGAATTCTTCCAGCACAATGTACGACACTTCACACCTCTTCTTCCTCGGTGACCTTAACTTCCGACTTGATATTCCCCAAACGCATCCAATTGCACTTCTGTCGAACCCCGATTTTGTGCGAACATTGGATCAAGAAAGTATCCGTGAACAACTGAAGGACTTTGATCAACTATTGGTCGAACGGCGTAAAGGGACTGTCTTGCAAGGGCTACACGAAGGCAAGTTCTGGCAATTCAAATGCAGCTACAAATATCTGTTGGGTGAGGTGGATAAATACAGGTGTGGTATCTCCCAGTATCCCACTTCAAAAGTTGCGAATTAATTTAACATTAGTACGAAACGCATACCTTCTTGGACAGACAGGGTGCTCTACGCAACATACACCGATTCTCCCGATGTTTGCAGCCAATCCAACATCACAAACATTTTGTATACCTCTATTCCAAGTTATACAACTTCAGATCATGTATGTTGCTTCACCTCATTCTTACCTTTGTGGTTTAAGGGAAGACCTCATAGAAACCTATCGTATGTATGCTTCTCCTTCCTGCACCGACAAGTGCATCTTCACTGGTGTCGAGACCGCCGATGTTGCGACTACCAAGTACCTACAACCCAACTCCAGATCCATGTGCAAATCTTAAACGTTATTTGGGACGCTCTTTGGACCGTATCGTTGGATTTTTCTGGTATATTACTGTGCTTCTTGGCGCAGGCTCTGGTTTTGTCGGCATCTTGAACTTTATTGTCGGCATCGGTGCGTGGACGTGGTGGAGGTCCAAGGAAATCCAAGCGACGTCAGTTTGAGACTGTCATTATCCCATTTTTTCCCACTTGTTTGTTGTAACGTACATTGGACGATATTAATATTGACTTCTTATCACATACACTGGACTATACCTTCAATTCCTACTGATTACATAGGATGAATTCTTTTTGTTCTATACTATGCACAGTAGTCTCACAAATTGGGATACTTTTGTCTTGTGTGAACTCTAGGATTCTTTTTTTTTGGTGGTGTCTCGTTGAGCACGGTAGACAACGCGATATATGTCAGCTTCTACCGGTCAGGACAAGCGCGGGAGGACCCGCTATGGTCAGGTTTCGGACGATGGGGCCACCCAGATGGAAATGCCTTTATGCACGATGTGTGGGGCTTGGCATTCAGCCAATACCCACTAAAACCATGATCAATTTCCTCCATGACCTGTGTGGTGATGTGCCTTCTGGCATGAGGTTCTTCCAAGTATTCTTGCCAATCCTGGGGCTTGTGTAAGGAGATGCTTAACATATACAGAAATCCTTCCACAAAGCTAGCAAGCATTAGTGACAAGTGAGAGTTGAGCAGGCATAGAGGCAAGCAGGAGTCAGGTGAGGGACTGGCATAGCTAACCAAGCAGTCAGATGTTGCTAGAGAGCTTACAGTTGGTTTTGGTGTGTAGGCCAGAAGAACACTGCTATTGTGTTAGAATTATTCAGTAAAAGGCCACTACATATATTAGGTAACCAACCTTCATATAACCCTTCACACTAATCACACATGCTTTGTCTGGCCACCCTGGCCAAAGAGCATTTTCTGTAGTACACATATATAAAGAGAGCTTATTTGGACAGCACCCTCAGTAGATTGTAATGAGACTGAAGGTGAGTACCTATATTTATTTAACAATGATACATATAACTTACTGTACACTTAGACTGACTTACATGTCTTATCTTAAGTACAGTATAATAAAATAGTCAATTGTAATGAGACCAAGTGATTCTTTATTCCACAGTTCTAGCTGGCCATAAAGTGAGAACAGGTAGGTCAGTATTCAAAATCAAATGCAATGAACATGGCAATGCAGTCTGCTTCAGAGTTTGATTGGTCTTTAGACACTGCTGGCACTGGAACATGTTTCGATTGGAAAAAGTGTAAAAGAAACCTGTTATGCCATTTCCAAAGTGCCAATTTCTCACAGAAAAAGGCATTTCTCTTTGTTTCAAGACTTTTTCCTTCAGAAATTGGCACTTTAGAAATGGTATAACAGGTTTCTTGTGCACTTTTTCCAATGGAAACATCTTCTGGTGCCAGCGGTGAGAGGCTACAACATTCATGGATGAGATTACAACAAAACAACTTCACCCACAGCACACATGATTGTGGAAAATCTTCACATAGCAGCAGCAAAGGGCTGGTATGCAACACAAATAGACATGAAGACAGCATTCTTGTACAGAATACTACTGAGGTACAATACATGAAGCAACTAGAGGATCCAAAAGAGGAAGGGAAGGAAGACTGGGTCTACTCCATGCCAGTGTCAGGTTCCGCTGACCATGGGGGCTCAGACCACTGCGTGAGTCCTTACTTGGCAAACACAAAGTCTATGTGCACAACCAGAATTGCAGGGCACGGTGTATGAACTGGAAGTTAGGAAAGAAGAACAAGTATGAGGGGACTGAAACTAGTCTAGAAGACTATTGAGGGAACTCCAGGAGTTGAGAATGAGCTCCAGGGCTGAGAATAAGTTCCAGGGAGTGAGTGCTGGTGGGCCAGAGGTCAGACATGGGACTCATTAAGTCCTGGGGCTGAGGTCAAGAGAAAGGGGTGGGGGTGTGATTATAAGGAGACACTCCATCTGTAAGGGCGACCTCCGGAGGTTGCGGCTAAGTCACACAACTGGCAGAGGGGAATCCAAAGTGTATTAGAATGGTACCATACAACAGGAAATGTAGCTAATTACCTGGCAGAGGGGAATCCAAAGAGAACAAGTCTAAGGACTCCTCTGCCAGAGCGCGGCGCATCAGGCGCAGGCGCGGAGGCGTGGGAATGTACTGTACAGCATGACCACGCCTAAACCCTAACCCCGGAGGAGGTCCGGAGATCTCCGGACTATTCCCGGACAACTCCGGAGGTCCCAAAATGGAAATAGCTCCAGAACGTCC